>JARJDR010002130.1:0-12127 GCA_030264135.1 Myllaena sp. GC000078
CACATATCACTAAAGAGAAGTCAAATTCGAAATAAAACCATATTCAGTATTCGTCGCGACTCGCAACTAGTGAGACAACCGATGTTTTGAACTAAAACTCAAATGAAAAACAAAACGGTCATAAGTTTGACGAAGGAACGTATCCATCCAATTGATCAATCAACTCGATCAAGGGAGGCATTATCTGCATTGCACGACATTCTCAGCGCTCATTTGGTGGTTTTTTAAAAACTAAATGCCGCCGTGGTGTGAAACTTAGACGAATGGATTAGGAGGGTTCAATATTTACGTGTAGGAGAGACAAACACGCGAGCAGCCTTTTACAACCCCTAACGCTAATTATTTCGATGCTGCGACCGCGACGACTTCCGGTTGAGACGGTGCCGCGTTGGCGGGCGCTGTGCCGCCGGCGGCGTTGGTGCCAGTGTCGTTTTCAGTTTTCACCATCTTACCGGTATCACCTTAAAACGACACAAATGAAATTGTTTCCATGGTCGAAGAAACCGCTGGTGAACAACTCACTTTCAAAGTCGGCCTGCTCTCCACCCGAACGACGTCGTTTACGCGCCGACCGATCGCGTCTGAAGTTCTTCTGCTGCATTGGCAATTGATCCATTCCCAGGACCTGTCATCAAAAATCAAATTCAACCTTAGCAAACGAATCAACTGTATAATGGTTAATAAAAATGTATGTGATTTTCAAGATTTCAAAACTTTCAAGTCAGGAAATATTATTGATCACCACAAATATGCTTTCAGCCTATCAGAAAACGAGATGTCATATGTAGAAATGATAAATCGTCAAGCAAATTAGGCTGTATAATAAATAAGGATAGGGTACCTTATAAATTTGTCTATAAGCAATCAAACGTAGGGCAAATTGTGCGGAACAAGTGAGATCCTCCCTCTGTTGTGCGGTGAGCGCTGCAGCTGCATCGGGGCTGTCCTTTTCGCAGGGATCGCCCAGGCCGGGTCCTCCGGGTAGTAACAGACCACCGGCGACGGCTTCCATCACACGGCGCAGTGCGTCGCCAGGGGACAGCTGAACACCGCCAGGCGTGGACGAAATCACTTTCTCAACAAGCAGCTCCATGGCCTATTCGAAAAACGGACACAATCTTAAATGCACTCTTCCGAGGTAGTCAATTAACTTACCCAGGGACTTAATGGTGCCCAGGTGGGTACCCGTTGGCAGAGATCGCGCAGGATGCGTATTATTACGACGCACGAGTGCAATCCCAATGCTCTAGCCTACGAACACCACCCCAAAAACATGCATTTAAACATCGGCGGCGGCGCAAATGCGGCGGCGCGCGATATGGGGGCGGATGAATCGTTATCAATCGAGACATCAATCATAGCAATTGAGATTGAGATGTGAAATTTCTTACTGTTATATATCATATTCTGACTTTGTAAAATTCGTGAAAACATGAGTTGAAAATTTCTTTCTCGGGAATAGAAGCGAAAGCTCAAAATCAAAAAACGTTCGGATCAAAACCCACGTGCAACTTGGAACAAACCACGTGTGAATAAATATCAGTGAAACAAAAAATAAAATCAAGCACAAAAACTAAAAACGAAACTGTACGAATTTCGAGTGAGCTTCGATTCCCCTCCAAATTGCAATAAATTCATTAAGAACTCACATCCTCAATGCAACAAACACAAATCATAACGCGCTCTTGGCTTTTGGTTAAAAATACCGGTTCGAATTTTTCGTCAATGCAAATATTGTAATCGTCAGCAAATGACTTTCTCAATGAATCGGGAAATATGCCAACAAATTAGAGAGATCGTAAAACGCGATCGAGAGCGCGATGTGAGAAGGGAGACACAAACCTGGAACCATTTGGTATGTCTGAGGGCTGCCAGCGCCTGGAGACACTTGCCGCGTGCGAGAACGTCCCGGTCCAACCCGCCGCTCGCAGCTTCTAGACATCACAGAAAGGGTGTTTGACCATCGTGCACACACACACTCGGCCCCTCGTTCCTCCACACAACACCGAATGCGTACACACGCGCGTGGATGATGGTCCTGCGCCCGCGCGCGCAGGACCTCCGCTCCACGCGCGAGTGCGCCGCGGCTGCGAAAAGGGCGGAGTGCACGTGTTGTACTCGTAAAAGCATGTGCCGGCTGGTCAAAAATCCTTATCCCACACACCACCTAAAATCACTTCTTAAACAGCACAGCAGTACAGTTGTTTCATATAAGTATTGGACCTACGTATGGTATTTCCACATTTACAGCAAATCGACCAACAGAGAAAAAGAGAAAAAAAATGATAGAGGGAATGTTAAGAGTAATGTATAAAACACACACGAAACGCTTTCTTTTTGTGCATTACTCGCTGGAAAGGAATGACTGTTAATTAAGTTTTGCTAGTTTGTCAATCACGCATGCTACGAGTGCAAACATCGCCAACGATACAAGAGAATTCGTATAGTGGTCAAGAGAACGAAGACCAAAGAACGTGACAACGTCGGAACTCGTAGCCGTTGAGACAATCGTCGTGTTTTTTCGTTTTGGGGCAATAACTATTGATCGCATTACTACGTAGATTACTCGTGTCCAATATTTATCAACGTCCGAGGGTTTAAGCTGTGTCGACCTGCATAAATCATGCTTCTCACGGCATTATAAACCACGTAAATGTCAATCGGTAAAAGTGCAATCACTAGAGAGAAATTTTACACAGGAAAAAGAACAGTTCATTACCGCCGGTTGGAGCTTAAACCCTGGCCCACTTATACCAAGTACTGTTTTTTCGATCGGTCCGCGCGAGCAGTGCCAACACACACGGAAGGGCGCAACCCACTAACCTTGTTCGCGCATCACCGGACTGGTGAGCTGGACGAGCACGGCGAGCTCCGCCTCGGTGACGGTGAAGCCCGCCTCGGCGGCGTTGATCGTCACCGTGTACGCGTTGTCGGGACACACCTGCTTGAGTGCGGCCGGTAGCATGTCGACGACGGTGCGCAGAAGGGTGAGCGTTGGCTTATCGGAGCACAGCACCACCAGCTCGACGTTGGTGTCGCCCTGCAGCAGCAGCCCTTTGGCGAGGTGGCCGACGCGCATCACGCCCTTCAGCGTGCGATTGCCGTCGCGCTCCTCTCTTTGGAAAGAAAACCTTCGCGCCCGTGAGAAGGGTGGCGTTTTTACATCGAAAGCGAATGCACACAGGTCATCACACTTACAATTGATTGTCGCGCCCGTCTTCTTTAGCCTCGGCGGTGGTCGGCTCGTCGGTGGTGGTGGCCGGCGGCTTCGCGCCGTCCGTTGTGGGCGTTTGGGGTTCTTGCTTCACTTCCACCTCGCCGGTGGATGCGTTGGTGGTGGCGGCGGCTGTTGCTGTCGGCGGGGTTGTCGACTCCTTCACGACGGCGTTCTCGCTCATCTGATCGGAGACGATCTTGAGCGCACGCTCGGTGTGCGAGACGATGCGTTGTATGCCTTGGAGCTCTTCCTCCTTCGGGTAGATCTCGGCGTGGTGGGCCATGACGTGGCGGTCGTCGTTCGATTCGATGCGACGTGTCATTTGTGGGCCTTGATAGAACTGCATAGGGAATGGATGGGTTAAACTAATTTCTCTCACTTGATAACATCATTGTATAACATCAGGTTTGAGTTACTACCATTTGTTCAGGTGGCAACTCGACTAGATTTGATGCAAAGTTATTATAGCAGAGTGTCTGGACAAGTATTTTTTGGTGCCAAATACTGGTAATTTATCTCTGCGGCTGAATGTAAATAACGAAACAAATCAAAGAGACATACCGGAGGTGGACCGTTGCCGGGGAAAGGTGGACGGCCGCGTGGGAAGGGTCCCATATTGCCTCGTCGACACCACTCCATGTAGTCCTCTTCATAGCGCCGGCGTTCCTCCCAATACATGCGCTCGTCTTCATCGTCTGCAGCCATGTGTCGTCGCTGCCAATATTCTTCCCTCAATGCCTATAAAATATTACCAAAAAATTAAGCAATTTCGCTTTACAGCTTAGAGTTTGTATGAATGTTTGAGCTTTGAAAATCCAATAAACAACAAATTATGTCCACCAGAGTGAAGCAACTCAAGAAATATTCTTCGACACTACTAAAATTTCGCTATAATCCATTTTTATATAACGAAAGGAACAAGTGTCGGATGCCACCACGAAAAAAAATAACAGATAGTCACTTACAGCACGCCTCATTTTTTCCTCCTGAATCTTCCGCTGACGCAAGGACGGTTTGAGATCGACTACAAGGTCGGGGTTCACCTTCTTCTTATACTGCAGCCGATGCCGTCGACCCTTCATGTGCATCTCTTTCGCGTTCGGATCGTTGAAGCGGCACTCGCACAGCTTGCAATTGAAACTGATTACTTTCCCATCATCGCTCTTAATCTCTTCAATGTAGTCCTGGCCGACGGGTTGAATGTCCGGTTCGGGCGGCTCCTCGATCTCCTCCTCCTTACCCGCATCCCCATTGTTGTTGCTGGCGGCACCAGCACCACCTCCTGCAGCGGTGGCAGTCGCCGCTGCTACCGCCGGTGCCGCCACAGCCGCCGCCGCCGCTTGCTGCACGCCCAGCCCTCCGGACTGCACGAAGTTGATCTTGGGCGTAGCAGTCACCGTCTTCCGTGCGCCACCACTCCCACCGATAACCTCCGGTTCAATGGGCGGTATTGGCTTACCCAGTTTCGTGTGCAGCATGACGACCTTCGAATGCTTCGAGCCGCGAATATGCGCCGCGTAGGCGTCATTACCCGTGCACGTTACATCGCACAGTTGGCAGCGCAGTGAGTTGCCGGCGCGATTCTGACTGGTGACCGCCGGCGACGCAGTCATCTTGGTGGCCGCCTCGCGCTTCTTGTGCTTCTGCCCCTCGAGATGCTCGCGGTACGTCTGCGGGCCGGCGCAGCTGATCTTGCACACCTCGCAGTAGTGCAGCTGCTGCGGCTTGGGCGGCGCTTTGGAGCGCATGTTCTTCGGGCCACCGCCACCACCTCCGCCGGGCCCACCCGCGCCGCCCTTCTTGTAGCCCTGCCAGCCGCCGGCCTTCTGCTGGTTGGTCGACTGCTGCGCGACATACATCGACGCCGCCGAGTACAACGCCGCGTCGTAACCTGAATACGTCGAATTTGTTTCTGCAAGCGTCATAAAATCATCCCCAATGCGGGTGGGTGCCAGAACGCGCTCGACTCACGTTTGGTTTGCGTGGTGGGCTGTGCGGCGATGGTCGTCTGCGCCGCTGCTTGCGCGTACGCCGCCTGATAGCCGCTGGGGTTCGCCTGGTACGCGCCGGCGTATTGAGCTGGTTTAGCGCTCACCGTCTACGTCCAAAGAGGCGTCAATTGGGGCAAAGACAACAACACAGGGGGGGTTTGTTCTTACCGCTCCTTGTGGCTGTTGCTGGGCGGCATTGCGCTGTGCGGCGAACTGCGTGTTGTAGGCCGCCTGCTTAACGGCAGCGCCTTGGGACTGATCGTACGCGGCTGCGTAGCCAGTGGCCGCCTGCCCGGACGCCGCCTGCGGGTAGTAGCTCTTGCTCGCCTCATAGCCGGTCGCGGCTGCCGCCGGTCGCCCGTAGCCGTACTCGTACGCCGGCTGGTTGGCGGTGCCGACGGCGGCGTACGTGCCCGGCGTGGTCGCCGCCTGGTAGGCGGTCTCGTAGCCGGCGGGTCGCTGCGGCGTGTAGGTGGCGGCGGCCGCTGCCGTTGGTGGTGCCGCTACGGCATATCCCGTCTGCGCTGCCTGATACGCGGTGCCGGTCGCGGCGGCCGCACTGTGGAACGCGAAATTGAGCCAATGCGGTATCGAAATCGTCCTTCGCTTCCAGTGGCGATATCGATCCGGCCCGGCGTGGCAATGCAGATTTCGGGGGGGTGGGCGACCCGGCGCCATTGCGCCAAGGCCGCACACACCACCCGGCCACCTAACCAAAGCGGCGCGCGACCGCGAAAAGATGGAGGCGTTGAAGGGAACTTACCTGTATTGAGTGCCGCCGTGAGTGAAGCCGAAGTAATTATTCGTGGCCATTTTTCGACCGCACACACGTCGCACGCAGACACGGTCGCAATCTGCAGGGATGAATCCAAAAGTCTGCTGGTAAGGGGAATGGAAGCACACGAAGCACACTGCACGAAAGCGAACCGCACCAAACCGCACCGTGCTCGCGCTTGACTGACTTGTGTCATTTTCGGCGCTGCGATGCGCGGCACATTCCTATACTAAAACTTTAGACGTTAGGCGGCGCTAGTAGCGTTTCAAATTTTGTCCCTAATATCCGGTTTGCAATTCAAAAATTTCAACCGCCAACATTTGCTCAACACTCATATAGAATAGAAGCCCAATCCCCGAGTGATTTTTTTAATAGTTTATAAGCATTAATTATTCAACAAGATATTTGAATTCAAGGTACTTGACGATTGCTTCTCGATTACAATACCAAACGAAACGCTTGCGAAACAAATCAACAACCAATGCTCGTTCTTACCTGAGTGTACGTCTTCATTGTACTATAAAAATAATTCAGATCAGTTTGCTCGCATACTATCCATGGGTATAATTGTCAAAATGTTCTAGCTAAAACCAAACGCGTGATCGCGGATGGCAGTGGGTCGACGGTTCAATTATCGATCAACGTGTACGAGCTGCTATCACCGCGGCCGGGCGAGCAATTCCCCCCGTAATCGGGACACCGCGGTGTAATAACGATATTGATCTTGAGCTGATCGCAATTCGGCCCAATCAGGTAACGACTAGATTTTCGCCGTGGTGTCGGCGCCGCCGGCACATTGCTACCACCGACGACTGACTCCTCACCGTTCTCGCAGAACTCGCCCGGGTTCAGCTCGTCGAATGGTATGAAATTGTCAATGTTGAGCAGGCGCTCCTGCTCGGTGAAGTAGTGATTGCGTTCAATCACATTGTAAATGGACTCGATGCCACCCTGCTTGGCGTAGATGAGAATACCAACCCGCACGCGCATACTGCCACCCTCGCCGATGTCGCCGCGAAACGACAGCGAGAGGCGAATCGTTCGCAGTATCTTGCCGGGCACCTCGAGGATGCCCTGCCACACAATCAGGTAGCAGCGCTTGAACCACACGCCTTTCGGATACAAATCCACCACCCATTCGAACACCTTATCGGACTCGCACTCCGCCGCCGACATGTTCGAGTAGAAGACGAACGTGCTGGTGTGGAAGTTGGGCAGCGCGGCGACGTTCTCGATGAGCATGATGGCGCTGAAGTTGTCGCACGTGTACAGGCGCGGCGTGAGCAGCTTCTGCCCCTCGTCGGTGGCGCAGAGTGCTTTAAGGCGCTCTGTTTGGCCGGCATGGAAGATCATACCCATCGCCATGCGGTCCACAAAGAACACTTTGTGTTCTTTGATCAGCGGCACGACGAGCAGGTCGGCGAGCTCGCGCGGCGACATCATCGGGAAGCGGATGTGGCTCATGATCGCCTCGACGAGGTGCTTCATGTGCGTGTCGATCTCATCGCGCGGCACACGCGCATTCTGCATGGCGATGCGCTGCAGATCGAGCCAACGCAGCACAAAGTTGAAGAGCACCATCTCGTTGTAGACGACGACATCGTCCTGCTGCAGCACCATCGCAAACAGTTCGGCGTCAAACTCGCTGAACTCGGGCGTGTTGGCAACGGATTCGATGTTCCATTTGATGTAGTTCATGCAGCGGTTGGCCACCTCCGGATGATTGCACGTGATTGTGTATTGCAGCCATGCGAAGAGCACATTGTGGGTGGCTGCATGAGAGATGTGTTGGCACATGTATTCCGTACACAACCGTGTTAGACTCTGGAAGAACAATCCGCATATGAATTACCTATCTATCAAAGAAGCCAAATCGGTTGTAGCTTACTTTGACTATATATTTATCAGCTAAACATAAAATTCCCATAACATTTGTATGGGTAACTAGTATTCGCCCAGTGTACAAGTACTCCAGGAAGTGATGAAACACTGGCTCGCATTGGGGCAGTTCCTGAAGGACCACATGACTCTCCTTCCACTCTGTCCACTGGGGCTGCATGAGCATGGCATGAAACACATCACTGAAGGCACATAATACCAATTTGTGTGCAGCATGGACCTTATTGCCCACTTTCAGAAACACATCAGACATCACATTGTCCTTGTACAGATTGTGCATCACTCTCAGCACATTGCTAGAGTTATCAAACTGTAAATCAACAATTAAAACTCGGATCGCTTGGTCCAGTAAATGGGTTTATACCTCAGCTTGGCAAGATTCTTCTTGATGTGAAGACATGGTATGTATTATGTAAAAGTTGAAGTACTTTCACACTTCCCCACAACCACTGGAAAATAGACTTGGCGTCATGATGGAGTGCTTCGCGACACGCTAATTTCGGCAATAACACGATTGAACTCAAGAAAACATCGTAATGTTTTTCACATTTCGAACCATTATTATTCTAGGTTATGTATGGAAAAGCAAGTTAGGTTGGTTGTGAAACTTTTGCTACTAAACGGAGTGTTTCCACAAAAACTTTACTTAATTACTAACAAAATAACAATTTTATTACAAGCAAACTATGCTTCCGGATACTTTATAAACCACCGTAGAGTTTGCAACATAAAAATCTCTTTTTTGATAACTTTCCAAGGCATCGATGGCAACGATCCTACCGGACTTATTGAGCACTACATCAAATTTTGAAAGTTCAAAACTTTTCCAATTGTTAACGGCGTAAAGCAGTATCAAACCATCAGCGAAACCAATAACCAGCGTGTTTGCATAAACTTTCACATAAGTTATAACGGCTGCAAACCATTCAGCGGGCTTAAACGATTTAAATGCGCAGATCTTTGTTGAATTTGCACTGGTCAATTGGAAAATCTCAAATATTTGACCAGTTGACGCTCGAGCTGCAAATAAAAGCGTTAAATATTTACCCTTTTGCTTAGATTGCATAATGCATACGTTGCGAAATGGTTATAATCCATTCGTCATGGAATATCCAAGCATCTTGCCAAAGAATAGGCGCATTAAAGACATATTCAATTTCTTTAACGTTCACAGTTGCAACTGAACAATACTTGTAATTGATTTGAAATAATTGCTGGGTGGCAAAGATAATGCATAAATCTTCGGAGAGTGAAACAACCGGAGCGAGATTACTGCGTGGAATTGTAATTTCTACACAAGTTACAATTTCGTAGATAATTTTCGAGTGATCGGTATCTTTTCGAATTTGTGCAATGATGCATTGTCCTTGTTGAATGCCTGCAAAGTAATTGCGGTATGCTGCAAATCCACGTTGATAGGTGAAAACGGCGTGGGTGTAAAGCTGTTCAAAATCATAGATGTTTGTTGAACCATCGTAATCAACTATTAATTCGCTGCATAATTGTGAGGAAGATACGAAATGAATCGCAACCACATCGCGAGTAATGGAACTTTGAAAAGTCTTGCAAAGATTTGCGGAATCGTCGTAGATTTCTACTGAACCATTATCCAATCCAATTGCGATGTAAAAATCTTAAAAATAATAAATTAGAAAGAAGTAAAGAAACAAAGCAGTGATTGATTTACTAAATGTGGAAATTGTTGTAATAAACTTTTTCGATAGAAATGTTGAAGTGTCGATGTGTACATTTTTATGGAATTCTCGCCATTTAATCCAATTATTATAAATTTGCTCGAGCATAACTTTCTTATCGCTTGCATCCAAATTGTGTTTCTGTACATCTGTGAGTTTCCATTTCGATTGGCATTGTTGCAGACCACATTTTGGTATTTCGCTTAAACAACGCCTCTAAAAACGTAAATTATAAAAATATATGATAAAAAGCATTCAAGTACGCAATACGTACGTAGATAATGTTTTCCGATAAGTATTTCCAATCAGGATGCACCTGCTGAGCAATTAATAGAGTGGTAAAGTCACAATGTTTGAGTATAACTGCGATCACTTCTTGTGGAAGCATCGAATGCATTTTGAGCACTGAAAGTGCACATGCTATGTATTTAAATATAGCCCTCTGATATTTATATCTCCTATGTCTCTTCATTCTATTATTTTAGGCTTAGTTATTTCTTACATCTTGTAGAATTTGTTTTAACAAGTATTTGCGAGAATTCTAGATAATGAAAGATGCATTAATTTGTTTGCTGGACTGCAAGTGAGTGTGCATTGTCAGCAAACCACAAACAGACGCGTCGAGTTAATTAGTTTGACATCCACGCCGCCGCCGCACGCAAACAGCTCTTTCTTTAGCTGCCGTTTGCAACGGTTGCACTTTTGCACTTTTGCTATTTCGTTGAGCAAAATGCAAAATGCATTTGCCCATTGCGCATCGAATAAATATGTGAAATTAATTTTGTCTTGTTTTGCACTGGAGTTGATAACAGATTGAAACAGAATGAAATTGCATCGTAATAAATATGATGCAAAAAGGATCAAGATGATGGTGGTGGAGTGTACCTATGAATGTTTGTTTGGGTGGGTGGATGAAAATTAAAATATAGCAGCTCAGAGAGAGAGGGTCAGAGAAATGTCATTAAGTCGTGTCAAGGCGGTTGTTATTGTACTCCACGCCAGCCAGAGGAGGTCTTTGAGTTTAGCCGTAAAGATTTAATTGGATTTCTCAAGCAGTAGTATGAACCTACCTTCATACTTACTCATAAAAAAACGAGCAATAAGAATATGTATTATACATGTCCCTATTTACGAATTAGCTCATAGCGCAATAGAAAATGAGAATCATTACGGACGTTGAAATAAGAAACGCGAATGGGGAGAGCAAAACGAGGGTAATAAAATCGGAGGGAATTTTTCTATGTTTTCTTAATTCCCACTCATTCCTCGAGACTCCAGATTGTTAATGGATTTTATAATGTAATGAATATTAATCGGGTGATTCCCTCAGACTTTTCTTTTTGGAATTGGAATTTTCAAGATTTGAATTTATTGCGATACGTGTGTTATTCTTCATTCTGTAAATAGACAGTTTTATACACCCATCGATTGCACTTTTACAAATATAAACAAGATACGAAGAAGCAAGGTGTTTTTCTGCTTATTTACTTATATTCCACCGGCAGTGCAGTGCATAAGGCATGCAATGTTTACACCGTGCGCTGGGATCCGCGTAAATAATATCGTAATTTGCGATGCATTAGTAACAGAACACTTCACATGCAATTTACCTACTCACACATCGATCGATGGACGTTTGATACACCGGTTACTCAAGAAAACCACCTGAAAATTACATTATTACTTTTTCTAAAAAACTACGACCTATTAAAGTTGTTACATATGTTAGTTATTATTGGGTGTATTTAATTTAAATTTCTCTTGGTTAAAGAAAACTATCAATAAGTATAAGTATGTGAGAGGAGCGAAACAACCACGTGCGAGTTGATAACACATACTGATATGGCATACATTCTATTCAATAAGCGCCTTTTCAGTTGCACTCGTTGCAAATAAATGGCGAAAATGTCACATCGGCTGCACGCGCGATGCGCAAATAAAAGCAATAAGAGGAGCAAGGGGAACGATGTGCAAGGGTAGTAAATAGAATGGATGTCTAAGGAGTAGTCCTCGCGCGGCGATCCATGCGTGACGCGCTAGGATTATGTCGCATCTGTTTGCATAACCACCCCTCGCGCCCACCCGCGCCGCGTGTATGCGATTTATTATCAACACAAGATTACACGCCTCCGCCTCTGCATATATATTTTCCAAAACTCTATTATGGTCTTTCTAAAATATGATTAAATATGCTAAATAAAATAAATGAAATTATTAAAATGTGGCAAATACATTCATATAAAGTCGAAATTTTTATATCAATTTATTTTTGTCGGAGTTAAAAATAAAAAAAAAACGCGCGTTTTGATTTTAAGCGCGGAAGCAATAAAAGTAAAATCGTTTCACATCACCAGCGCTGCGGAAAATTAGCAATGTACATATGTGTTTGCTTGTAAGCTATCACTGCAAAACGCTAAAGCCAACTGGAACAGGAAGCGCATACGTCGCAAGGGATTATTCGCAATATGGGTTACAATGTGGTATTACACATCACATCGATTGAATCACCGAAACGAAATGAAACCGAAGGTTAAAAGTCACCGAAAAACTC
>JARJDR010002140.1:0-15608 GCA_030264135.1 Myllaena sp. GC000078
AAAATCGCAAAAAGTCAAAAAAACACAAAGTTTTCAATGTCGATTTGTGGCGAAACTGTTCAACTTACGGCAATGAAATACACATCATCAGTAAGCCAAAGAGCTGCTCTTTCCAACGCCGTTGAGTGCGTATCGCTACCGCCCTTCATTTCGAAGATATGGGCCATTTTATAAGGGCAAAATCGCAAAAAGTCAAAAAAACACAAAGTTTTCAATGTCGATTTGTGGCGAAACTGTTCAACTTACGGCAATGAAATACACATCATCAGAAAGCCAAAGAACTGCGCTTTCCAACGCCGTTAGATACGCGTCGCCCTTCATTTCCCAGATCTAGGCAATTTTATAGGGGAAAAAATTTCATAAAGTGAAAAACCAGCAAATTTTCAATGACGATTTGTGGCGAAACTATTCAACTTCTGGAAGTATATAGACTTGTTATAACGCATTCGAATACGCGAAAGTTGCTATTTCTGATGCGGTTGAGAACGCTGGGATTGGCCCCATAGTTTCGATGAAAAAGGTCAATTTCTAACCGGTAAAATTAAAAAAGTGCAAAACCACGGCATGCTAAACGCGCAAGAGTAGCTCTTTTAGTTTGCGATTACCTAGATAAAAGCTTAACTCAAATGCAGATTAATTACACTTACAAATTGATGATGTTGACGAATATCTGGATGGACAATAATTCTGCAAAAATCAGTCTGGATTCGCGGAGTAATTTGGGTTTGAGTTGATGCTCGAACAGTACCTATGAAATAAAAAACAGAATGCAAACAAAATATAATAAAAACAAAATTGTAATATGTAATAGTTTAAATAAAGTATTACGCAATTAATTACTATTTGTTAATACATATGCGAACATTTGAGCAGTAAACGAGAGCAAAGTGACATCTACTTCAGTTTAACAAAAGCTCGACCATAGTGACCTGGCAGCTTTTGGAGTAGACTGCAAACCACTGAAACCTGTTGCACATCATAAAATTTTATAACAGCTCTATACCACTAGATTGCACATTCGCAAATTCAGCCAGTACCTAATAAAATATATTGTGCACAATTAAGAATTTAATGCACCGTCGCAGTAATACATCAAAAAAAAATAGCACCGGTAAACTAAAATATATACCGAGATATACGAAACACGTCTACAACTTAACATGCAGGCTATACTCGTAAACTCAATACTACAAAAAAAAACGCTACAATAATCATTATAAAGTCTTAATCTAAAACCACGATGAATGAGAATACATACGTAGCGCACGCGGCAACAAAAAGTGAAGATAATGTGTAGCAGCTTGCGAAACATATGGCATCACGGCTACTAGGCACATATATTCTCTTAGCGTGTTTATGTTGATTTTGATAGCCGTTTAATGACGTAACTAGCGCCGGTACATTGTTGGTGTTGTTTTATTGATCTTAAAATCGTTTTAACGACTCGGTCGTTGGTTAGGCGCACGCACCCAGATTGAGATGGTGCCAAACATAAGAACGTCCCCCAGTCCCCCGTCCCAGACAACTTGTCCCGCTTTTATTATCACGTAATTTTATTGCGGTATGTGGTTAGCTACCACAACGCCTCCGTTAAATTGTTTCCTGACAACTGACAAAGAGATTACCTCCAGCTAAGGACTTGAAAATCTATGGTAATTTTCTTACTTTCGATACATAGGGTGACATCTTCAGTGCGTGCCGTCGTACTACGTGTGTTTATATATATACAGTTTTCGATATTAAATGCAGGCTTCTTGATTATTACAAAATCTATAGATCAATATTGAAAATAAATTCATTCCTTCAATGTTATTTTAAATTTAATTCTCTCATCAAAGAAAACGGCTCTATTCTGAAGAAAACATATGTTGAAATAAGAATACAGCTACTTATATTCAATGAGCGGTGAAATAGTGTTGAAAAGCCCCTCAATTTGAAAGTCGCTTGGCGAAACGGTTATGATATATCTCGAAAGCGCCCCCCCACAGAATGGGGACATTTAGCATGTTTGGGCAATTTCCCCAGGCATTCGCACCCTCGCCGCCGGTTATCTTCATTTTCATACGCCCAGAATCCGCAAACTGTAAATGTAAAACTCGCAAACAAAGCTCAACTTAAATTATATAAATATTCTCCGCTCCGAAAACAGTTTGTAATGGCAAATTTAAAATTCTCAACCAGTTTTTGCTCCAGCATCTTCGCTCTACACACATAGACCGCCCAAACCCGAATGACGTTCGATCGTATCCCTATCTCATGCGAGCGGTAGCTGTAAACAATCAACGACATACTCAACGTCTATCGCGTCCATACCGTCAGCACGCGGTCGAGAATCACGCGGCTCGTAAACGTACGTCGGTGCGGCAGCAGGAGAGCCGCCAGAATCCGCCAATAGCGTTGCCGTAATGGCAGCGTGCGCGGCGGCACGCTTCGTTGCGCTCGTTGCCTGCCAGTTAAATAGCACATCATAAATTTCCGGTTTACGTTCCCGCCCAGCGAAAATAGGCGGTGACTAGCATGCGCAAACCGGTTTTATTTCCGCGCCCATTCCCCTACCAGCCATGGCAAAGACCCCCACCACCACCGTGCGCCGTGATCGCCATCGCCACCCAGGATTAACCGCTGGCTCCCACCCGGGAAATTATCAGAGCCTGGGGCATCGTCGGCGCGCTGCCGCAGAGGATGAGTGTGTGTGCACTCGAGTGCTTTTCTGCCTGGCGCTAAGCGCACATGGGTGCCGCTGCCTGCGTTCCTAGCTTAGTGTGTAATGTGAAATTTTATTTATGGAATCGCATATGGCTTATGGCGTGTTCGGGATGGAAGATTTAGGCAAATCGTCATGTTGTCAACATATCGTTTTAGTAAATCCTAAATCCAGCAATGTGGAAATTTATCTGTCATTAGGCAATGGTAAATATAGTGTTCACGCAACAACAAATTGAAATAATTGAAATAATGACAAATAAATATTTATTACTTAGCAGTTTATTAATAAAATATTGCAGCAATGTAGGGAATGCGTTTGAAAATGTGGCGGTATTGAAGCAACAAATGAATTTAAACTATGGGATTGCGGTTATGATCCATAATTCTTACCTACTTGGAAGCACTTCGGTTTTATTGCGATTGTAAATTTATTACTTGCTTATTGTTTTTATTTCTATCAATACCATTTCATAGTCGTTATCGTCAATGAATAGTGGAAACTAATGATGCATATTGAGTGCTTCATTGTTAAATGTAAATTTATTGAGTTAATTAGCAGGAGAATTATTCCATCAAAGTGAGTCAATATGTTTCTCACATTATAAAAATTAAACAGCACTATGGAAATTCTTATTGGAATTCGAATAAAGAAACTATTCTCACAAATTTGACCTTATAGCAAAAAAAAAATGGGCGTTATTTTCAAAATATTTGAGCACCATACCTAATGCGGGAATAATAAATCAACGCGGTAACCACATGATTTAATGAGCAATAAAGATTAACGTTTAATTCCGCAGTAACAATCGGTGCTATTGTAATTATTCGTGTATGTGTCACCTGCAATACAAAATCGCTTAATTATGGTTATTGTTAAATCGTGTGTATGCATAAATTGCTGTTCAATCGCTACAACATGCTATAATTAGTTCGAAAAACTAAATGGTTCGATATTAGAAACATTTTAAAAGCGTTATGCTCATGTACCTACCAATTAGCTAATATATTAAATTATCACGCATATTTATTTATATCTAGTAAAGTTTGAATAAAACTAAAAAGATAATTTTAATACGCGGAAATGCAAATAAACGACACTTTGTAATGTGCAACGGTCATAATCATAGTTGCGCGAAAACGTGAATGTCGCAAGATGCGCGAGAAAGTATGACGATGCACGCACATGCATATCCGCGACTGATTTATATATCCACGCCTTGCATCCTCTCCGGAGCTGAGCGCATGTGACCAGTCATAATTCGTACACATGATGAATAGCCCGTCCGCGACCGTGTAAGTACGAAAATGTTGTTTTACGAGCGAACGCGGCGCGGCAAATATAGAAAATGCATTATGTATGTCACGCCGCAAAAATAGCTTTATTTCATATTATTTAAACTTAGTAAGTGTATTACTTAAGTGCGCAACACAACCGAAATCCTTGAATCGTTGAATTTGTGAAATCATATTATACCCAGATCCCAAATTCTAGGCAGATGCATAATAAATATTGAAGGCTAGTTATTATATCAAATTGCAAATATGATATTTCGTAATTTATGCAAAACAAACCATGCGCACAGACTCCTCTTGCGCCAACCAACCCTCGTTCCCTTGCAATACATTCGATATTTTATTCGCGCAGATAAATTCTTATTTTCATATTCCCAGAGCAGCAATGCCGCGCGCACGGGATTGCCGCACACGATGCGCTCCCCAACGCGGATCCTATATATGTGTGTGTGTGTGCTCCAGGCGGGTAAGTACCCCTATTCCATATTGCAGCTCGTTCGGGAAACGTGGAAACTGGCGCTTCCAGAGACGGATGCTGCCATCCACAAAAGGGAGGCCCACATGAAGCATGGACCATGGATGGGTACGTATATTATAGGGATGCCTGTTTCCACCCCTCCAGAACGAAACATGACATTGCCGAGAGAGAGGGTGTTTTTCATGGTTCGCTGAGTACGTATTCTCTACGCGGTTTCGCCTCTGTTTTTTCCAACAGGCTCTGTTTCGCTATTCGGGGGTGGCGTTTGGGGATCGAAAGGAATGAGAATGGGTCGTGAGTGTACCTGACGTACCGCGAAATATTGTTTTCCCATTCGAGCTAATAACTCCTGCCTACTCCCCCCTATTACACACACACACTCCTCCTTCACCACTGAGTGCTATATGGAAAGGGATGATAACAAATGACCATTTTAGCATATTTCCAATTTTCGACCGTCTTTTCGGCTACGATCTACGATGGGGAAGGATGTTGCATATTCAACAACCAGCACAGACAGGACTTGACCGGGAATGGTGCACCTATTAACTTTACGTCCATTTTATGCTTCATGGGGTGCGAAAAGCGCGTCCACCCCATACGAAAAAGTGACCGTCAATAATAGACTTTATTAGCTGTGACGCATTTTCCTACTCGCAGCGCGGTCATCGGCGACCACTAAACGCTCGCAATTGGACTTGGACGCATTTTTACATTGTCACCCTTTAGCACATAAATAACGCTGGGATTCTTTTTTCTCAGTACGCGGCGGGCACAATACTTGGGTAATTGCACATCGGCGGTGATTGAATGACCAACAAAAGAAATGTGAAAGTCTCACCACCGGATAGCACGAGAGAGGGTTGCGCACACTTTCTCTTGAGCCTGCATAATAGAAAAGATACGTTAAAATGTGCACCAAGTATCTTCGAAACGGGCGCTGGGAATGGACGGACGGGTATAAACGAGCACGTTTGTCGAATCGTGGCTGGAATATCAGCGAAATGCTCGCGCGCGCGCGCCCGGTAGAGATAATATAGAAAATGTACACATCTCCTCTCTACCCATGCCCACGCAAACCCATACACACAATCAGCGCATAGGTAGGTAGGTAGTGCACGTGCGGCAAAAACTCATAGGCGACATTCGATGGCTAGTGTTGGTGTGCACGCTGGCGGGAAATTGCGGGGAAAACGGTGGGAAATACCGGTGAGCGCGGAAGATGGCAGTTTAGCGGCTCCGGCACGACGTGAAGTAATCACTGGTTGTGTGTGCACGTGCACATTTCTGGATGTATATTGTACTCGGCGATCCCAGCACGCCTCGCCCGCCGACGACCTTGTGGACACCTTTACGATATTTTCCTGGGGCGTTTTCTATCTTTTACATCGATTGCGCGTCCACAAAGAAATTACGAAATGCAACCAAGGCGGAGAAATAATCATCGAAATCATCCAACGTAAATTAAACGAATCAAAATGTAAAACATCTCTCTACTACTCTCTATTAATGAACGTGAAGCGTGTTAATTTCATGCTTGGCGTAACATCGCTTTCTCAGTGCTGCGAGGATTTGCCGATAACGCTAGGTGCGCAGCGCTGCTTTTTTTCGGTTTGGGGCGGTATGCGGGTGGAGAGTGCATCGCGGCAAACAAACACTAATACCTATGTTGAAATATATACGACCGAAAGTAATGAAAGTAATGGAACATGGCACTAAAGTAGACGCGCCCTATAAAGTAAGAAAACTTCCAATTTTCTTCGTCTTTGTTGCGCCACCCTCCCAGTGCTAGGGCGCATTATACCTTCTTCGCAACATTGTAGCTAATTACAGACGGGCGTGTTCGATACGCCGGCGCCGGGCGGTGGGAATTTATGTACCTTTATCAAATCATTTTTTCCCATTTGAAATCAAGTCGATAACAAATAAATTCTTTGATGAGTTCTTCGAATGTTATTTGATATCTTTTAGACGACTTCTAATTAAACCCGGTTGGTGTGTGGAATGGAAGAATGTGAACAAGCCCCGAAACAAAACGTAAGCGCATAAATTTCACACCGTGCCGCTCGTTAGGGCTGTTGAAATAAACGATACGACCGCGACTGAGAGAAAAACATTGACAATGATTCATGTAATATCTATTAATGTGTAAATTAACCATGGCGTATTGTAATTATCAGCAACTAACGGTGTGTAGTTATCGGCAAATTAGTCGTTTCAATTTGAGAAACACGCATTAAGAAATGACTGACCTTTTATTTATTAATCCATATTTTAGGTTAAGTTCTGCATCGATGATCCAAATATTGATTGTTCATTAAGGCACACGCGTTAAGTAGGTTCACACGCGTTAAGTATGGGAAGCACGCGTTGGATACGATTCACTGGCGATCATTAAAATCCAATTTTATGAACGCGCGAAAGAAAAATGCAAAACAACAACAATGCGGATAAGTAACGAACGCATCTCTCCGCGAGCACTAGCAACTGAGCGGTCGATGCGCTGATGACGTATGACGCGCCCAACGCAAGAGAAGTGACTCAGTCACCTCGCTCACGACAACAATACATTATCTGGCGTGCCAACGCAACGCCAACAGCGAATACGATCGAATTTAATTGGATTTGATAATAATCTAAATTAGATCTCCATTAGTTACTTCCACTTTCTCACACAGCCAATCTAGTAGTATTTTTAGTAAGTAATAGAATCGATACGATTAATAACTGATAGGATATCTACTATTCACTAGACTGAAAGAATTCATTCAGACAATAATATAATATCTGTATTATATTAACTCCTATTATTATACGCCTCGAATTGATTATTGTTTGTCAGCCAAAGGAATTAACCTATTTATCCCATGCGATTCAATTTTTCTAATTGAAAATTTTATAGAAAAGATATAATAAAACATGCCTAAATCAAAATTAAATATGAAATTCCACCGACGAATGAATCGTTTATCTCGAAATCCGTCTATTTGCTGTGACAGGGGCGCGGCGTTAAAATAGAATTTATGTGACGCTTAGCTGAAAATTTAAATTTCGACCCAACAACGCGCGGACGCGGACGGCGGCGAATTGGATTTTTAATGTCGCTTTTCGCATCGGGGAGCGCCATAGCGAAAAGGGCGGTATTGTTCCAGCGGCGAACCCTTCATGGAAAATGCAATTAGCGCGAATTGCGCGCATCGCGCACGTCGCCGTTTTCGATATTTATTGCCCCGCCATTCATTTCATTCGCATTCGCACATGTAGTGTCGAATTGTAATTTCGGACTGAACAAATTCTCAATTCTATTAGCTATTTCCAAAAATAATTTAAGCGAAATAATTTCAAAACACATTTACGTAAGTATTAGATTTTTGAATCATGCTTGACCAGTTGAGATTAACATTGTGACAACCGCCACAATGAAGCGATAAATTCCGAAACGACCGTTGTGTGCCGTTGCGCACTATGTCTGCGGCGAGTCCTTTGTCCTGCGCCATTAAGTTTTGGTCCAGCCAGCCGCCAGCCAGACTTGTTTTCTGTTTCGCTGGGTTGAAAACGAAATCCAAATATGTGCATTGGACAAAATCGTATATGTGCGTAGGCTGTGCTTCGCCGAAAACGACGCGATGCTAATTAGCTACCGATTTATTGTTATTGCCAAATTCTCTCGGCGAATAACTCTATCTACGCCTATGGTTGTAAACGTTGCAAATGTTGCATGATGAATTATAATTTTATAATTCCAACAAAGTGTGCGGTGAGTAACGGAAGTAAGTTTGATTATTTTTGCATAATTTATTAAAAAGCGTCACCTCATCACTATGGGGCGGAGGGAGGGAAGAGATGAAAGAAAAACGCGCGCCGCACTTTTATAATTTGCATAATAAATCGCGCGCGCGCGGGCAAAATACTTTCGCAGGCACTCCTCCACCTCCTCCTTCTTCGCCACGCCACTTCTTCCCGCTATCTTCGTAATCGGAAGTTTTCGGCATGGCCGTAAACTTCTCGCTTTATATGCAAACGAGTATCTCTCGTCTTTGCTCTCTGATGCCCAGCAAGCCTGCATTCTCCACCTTATTTTCGCGCAAAGCAATAACAACAAATGATTAATTTCATAAATACTTCCTATTAAGTAATCCAATCAAACTTATAAACAAACTCATTCAGTTTATCCAATGTTAGATAGATTGCTGTAACAAGCAAACATTTACACGACTCGAATGATACGAGTATGAACTTGCTTCGAATAAATAACTAAGAGAAATATTTGGGTAATTGATGGACGAACAAATAAACAGGACAAAAGACATCGTGTTTTATACAAAAATAACTTTGCACTCAACGGGCTCCTTAATTGAATCGCTCAAATTGCGTAAAAACGAAGCCGCCTGCTCACCGTTACGCATGATTACGAATGATGTGGTCGCGCGACTTTATCTCTTCATGATACCGGCCGATCAAGAAGACGATGGACCACAGCTATGCGTATAGTGCGAACTGGATGAATCGATGAGGCGATTTAGCAAAACGACTGCATTTCGCATGCAGCGCGTATTTAAGTAAGTGCACAACGCGTGTGGTCTGCGCGCATTCCGACTCTTTCTCGCGCTTATATTATCGGTTCGAAAGGCCAAAAGAAAAAGCGCATTATCTCATTACTCACGCTGCCGTCCGTACGGCAGGAACGCACGCAATTAAGCGGAATGCATTTGGCGCTACAATAATAATTGTAGAGCTGCTCGGCTTTATATTTATATTTCAATCTTGTGAGATAAACACGCATGGATTTAATTGAATGGGAAATGGTTGCAGTTGATTGTTGAGAGTGCATTATGATGATTGCAGAGAAACACATACCTGGTGATGGCAGCAAAGTGGAGTCCGTCTACCAAACACTAAATAAGCTATTCTGTAATGAGAAACAAGAAATTAATTCATTTGATTTGAAACACTAGACGAAAAAGAACATGTTTGATTTGAAGGCAAGTGCGGCACGGCGTAATTAATCATTGCGTTAAACGTTCATGAATAATGAAGCATGATTAGCGACCTCGGCGCGGCGGCCCGAGGAGGAGAAGGTGCGACGTAATCGATTTTAATTTAACGTTTTAATATTCGTCGTATAGCGCGCAATGTGTTTCAATAGTGTAAACAAGCAAACGCGCAAAATGAGTTATAAACTTTTATTGCTTGTCCATATTTTCTTTAATGTCGAATGCGAAATTTAATGTCACATTGTATGAAAAATGTTGTGTTTTTCGTTGCAATACTAATTGATTTATGCTATTCTACATTGTAATTTTAACGACAATCGCAATTTCCAAAGAAATATTTATTTCAGTTCAGACAATCTGTACAATTACAATAGTTAATATTAAGTGGTTACACAGTAATATAAAGAACATGGCATCAAAGCAAAAAATCGTAGGGGTATAGATTTAGCAACTATACGTTGTGATTTCACTTCGTTCGTAGTATCCCAAATCGCGCCATCCATCTCGTTGAACAACCAATACATACCCTATACGTTTACGCATACAATTTTCATCAAGTAGTACATTCAACATCCGGCATTCAACATCGGATGTGCGAAATGAATCCTAAGTATTTCAAGTTTTTCTTATTTCTGTTACTGTGACATTGATTCATCATTTTATGCAACGTTACGTTTTGCTTCACTTAATCGTTAAATATTTATTCCCTTACATAATTAATTACGTTATTTTCTTGTATTTCATTTCCACCACTTATCGCCTACGTTTTCCGCCCATTTTTCATCGTTTAATTTATTTATATTTCTATATAAGTTTTCATATATACCATTATAAATAAATGTGTAGTGGGGTCTCGTTGTATGTGTTGCACGTGTGAGTGTCATAATGCATAAGTTACGTGTGTATGTGTTTTGCATTACTTAAGTTAAGACTCGTCTGTTTTACGTACATGTTTTGCGTTTTAAAATGAACTATTATTTATCCGTAGTGTTCTACTCTGATGCTTTTCTAGTTGGCTCCTCCATTCGCATTAGTTTTGGAAGAAAAAACATTAAGAGATCAGAATTTTAATATATTCATTTGGAAATTCATTAATTCATTAAATTATTAAATAAATTCCTCGCGCGTACGAAAACTAATATAATACAATATCCACTACGAACGTATTCAATACTGCTCGCAATCTGCGTCACGATTTTTTAATCGATTACTCCTAATAATTAATTCGGCATTGTTGAGAGATTTTTGTGCCGTACGTTCGTGTCTAGAACGAAACTTGTACTATTCGTTAAACATTATGACGAAAGCTAATTAGTATGCATTCAGTAATAGTAGCGCATTTTGCGAATATATACAAAGAAAATTCCACCGGGAAAGAATAGAAAACAAACTGCAATCGTTCTGCTGAAGAGAAGAAAGATGAAGAGGAAATGATTGCACCATTGCACGATATCATCGAGTATATATTATGTAAATATTGCACATTCGTCGTGATGCTAAAACGAACCGATTCTCTAATAATATTTAATTTGAACTCTCGTAGAGGAAAACTGTTAATTTTCGCACATCTACTATGCGCCAGCCGCGTCTGCCGAAAAAAATTCTAATGTTCTATCACAGGCTAAAGAGAGCTAACGTTTTAATTTCTTTCTCCGCATTTTGTTGCGATGTCCTTCCAATTATTATAGCTAATCACTTTCAATAATGCATGGTAGTGATGATGCGAAAAGTCAGTAATTTCAAATCAGCAATTTGTTGTATGTTTTGGAAAGTATACACGAAGAAGTTTACGAGTAAGTAAAAGTATATTTACATTCGTCACCGCACTAACTAAATAAGAGAAGATATAAATAATACGCGAAAGTTCTTACGATTACTAAGAACGAGTAGTAAGAACGAGCAAACGTACATATATGGCAAGTCAATAAATAGTCAAATATCTTCGCAATTTTGATCTCATATGCGAAGGTAATAGCGCGAATTATATACAATTAGGTTTTTAGTTTCAATAAACGTGAATGCCAATGACTTATCATCAAACAAGTAGTCAATGAAAAATTACGACGATCAAAAAACACAAAAAGCAACGATCTCAAATTTTTGTACAGCGTATACGAATTTCTTTCATTCAATTTTACTCCAATTTCACGGTTTCGTCACAGCGTCAAACTGAGTCTAAATGAAACGATACGTAGTAAGTAGCGAAATGCAAGAATACTTTGGAGACAAGTCCATTATATTAGTTCTCCGCTAAATAGTTTATGTGTTCAGATATTGTACAATTTACGTATATGCTAATGTTTCATTATTTTGCCATTTGTTGCCAAAATGTGTGCTACGTTTTGTTATTATCACGAATGTGTTGAAAGTTATTGCGTTCACGAAATCAAATCAATCAATCACTATGTGAAATGATAAAAGTTTGTTGAATGTGAAAAGGAGTGGTCTAGTCTAAAGAAAATGATCTACTACGTATATGTTACATTACAACATCGATTTATTTCAATATATTTTATACTAAGTATTTTGTATTGTTTATTAATTTATTTTATATAAGATAGAGTACGTCCTGTTCGTTTCAATACACTTGCAGACCCTACAGCCGATCTCTTTGCTCTCGCTTTCCCATGAATATTAGTGTACTTTATTATAATCATCCCCTAATCTGGTAGTGAATAATTTACTGTATCTTTTGTTATGTGTTATTATTTGCTCCGAATCACTTATATCATCTGCACAAGACATCTTTTGTTGATGTAAATTGCTTACCGGATGTATTCGAAGAGATATTTTGAAGAACTCCTTAGGCTTAGTAGTTTAATTAATTTCATTACCCTTTTAATGGTCTTTCTATGGATTAATTAATTACATGTATGTATGTACGTTTAGAGTGTATATAATATATTTATATGAATAGTACTTTTAATTTAATTCTTTGACTATCATTATTATATAAAGTTTACTTCGTTTTTCGTCCTTAAAATTTTGGAAATGGAGATTTTTATCAACAAAAGTGTCACCTAAATTCTCATTGTATGCAAACCTTACCACTCATATTTATTACGTTCTCTGGTTTTTTGTGTTTTAGGTATTTTGCGGTAATCTTCAGGCGTTCACCTTCGCCGTTATGTTTTTTGTTACTACTAAAATATTAAGTTTAAGGTTTACTACCCTGACACCAAATTACGTATAATGTACTAAGAGTAAGATACTCGGCCGTTTTTTTTTGTTTAGTTTATATTCTGGGTGTGTTTGAAATATTATATTTCCTTCCATCTTATTGCGTTTTAGCGATGATTTCTGCCCAACAACAACATTCCTACTCATTGCGTCTGCGTCTCATTTATCGTTCGATTACTTAGATTCAAGTAATTGTTATTGATTAATTGGCACAAGGTACGGTGGTTTTCCAGATATTACGTCATGTCAATGATTTCATTTTGATTGCAATATTTCTTGGTTTTGTGTTTGCTTGTTTGTTATCGTTCAGTGACTTAATATAGAAAAATATTCTTCGCATTATTAATGGATTTGTTTTAGCGTTACGTATTCAATTTCATCTGCATTTTCATTTGCAATTTGTCTTCATCAACTTATACACTCCAATTCGGAAACTAATAGCATTGTTGCAAGATTTCTGCAAATATTTCTATCTCTTGTAAAAAGGATGGATTTGGTTTTCTTTGTATGTAGGTTTTTCCTTCTTCTTTGCGTTTTGTTCACATTCATTGAACGACGTATTATTGTAGATACTTAAAGCTTTTCGAAAAGAAAACAACTTAAATCACAAATCGATCAAAATTTCGGAGCTAACAATTTCAATAGGGTTGACAATGAAAACAAACAAATCGATTATAATCAGTAATAGCAAGGAAGAGGAAACAAACTCTTTAAAGAGGAATAATAATAATATGAGGGATAAAACTTAACATAAATTACTTTAAGTAGTTAAACGAGTACACGAGGAGGGGGGTCGAACACAATGTTTAAAAATTATTTAAAAAAGGTATTTATGTACACTTCCAGTGTTCGTCGCACTGATACTGTTGCTCAGTCCAAACTAAAACTTAAAATGTTTGTCTCCCCGGTAGCGCGCGCCAATGATTGTTCAAAAACTTAGATTTCTCATTAAAACATAACATAATGCAAAACGCTGCGTTAGTCCCACGCTGCCGAAGACACTCTCACACAACATTTAAACAAAAACACAAGGTCGTTATCGTCACCTTACAGCGTCTGCTGAGAACCGAATGTTAATCAAAGTCAAGGTAGACTCGCGAAAACGAAAACGATTTGATCGCAATTTAAACTTGTAGCACACCATCTTCGATGATAAGTTTGTTCGCGTCCAGCAGGATTGTTAAGTCACTTCCGCATCAAGATGATGAACCGTAAAAAAACAAAATCCAAGACCAACTTCCTCCTCCCAAAATGGTTCATTGATCATTGCGCGGGGCGGCACACGCATCATCACGGCGCGAACCACCAACGCGCGCCGCCGCCGCACTCATTTTATGTGGGCACCTTGGAGACGGCCTTGAGCAGATCGGCGCCCGACGACTTGTCGACGCCGCCGAGGCCCATCTTCATCGGGTCGTGATGGTGGTGCAGCGCCGCGTGCTGCGCCTCCAGCTTCGCCTGCTGCTTCTCGTGCTGCTGCTGCTTGTGGCGCTCCTGCTCCTCGCGCTCGCGGCGCGCCTGCTCGTTGATCTCCTTGACGGCGCGCAGCTCCTTTTTCAGCTTCATCCGCCGATTCTGGAACCAGATCTTGATCTGCCGTTCGGTGAGGCAGAGGGCGTGCGCGATCTCGATGCGTCGCCGCCGCGTCAGATAGTGATTGAAGTGGAACTCCTTCTCCAGCTCCAGCGTCTGGAAGCGCGTGTACGTCTGACGGCCACGACGGCGCGGACAGCCGTTGGGGCCTGTAACAGACGAGAAGATGCCCCCATCGGAAAGGGTTCCTATGTTAGAATTAAATATCGTCTCACTTCCGCCCGATGGGTTTGCTAACTTACGAGCTAGGAACATAAAATACTTCAAAAACAGTTACTCTATTGCGATTTCTTCTCGGAAAACTTTCCCCGGCAAAAAGGCTTACATTTCTTTCCGCCATAAATACCTGGGACTTTTTATTGTTGCGTCCGAAGAGAAAAAACTCTCTCTTTTTTTAAAATTTTTGACCATTCTTTAATTTGCAGTAGAAAGGGGTCCGCAAAACATAAAGGGGTTTCTTGAAAAGCGCTGCATTAGAAAGCTTTCTCCGATACAATTCAAGCGAACTTATCGACGCAAAGACGACATGATTGCGGGGGAGTGCGCCCCCAGTGCGCGAGCACGTTCGGGCATAAAATATAACCGTTACGAGTGTAAGCCGCGTGTTTATTTCCCGAACGAAGAGAAAGTCATAAAACATTCGGGTGGTGGGCGAGCCGCTGGCTGCCCCGGCCGTATGCGATTTGTCCACCAACCGGCCAGAGAGTGGCCCTTTGGTCCTTTCTTTATCCCGAATATATCCCGGTGCTCCTCAAGATTACGTGCGCACTAAAACGGCGAGCTGACGCAGCCAGATTTGCGTGTGCAAATTTCGGAGGACGAGTGCAAATTAATATCGGTTAGCACTCTATCAAATAAATTGCTCGGGGTGGGCGCTCGCGCGTTCGAGGAGAGGAGACAAACGATAACGATACATAAGAAGAGAAAAGTATCGTAAACAATAAGAAACGGCGTCAGACAATAGCCGGATTATTAATGCGCCGCTTGTCGCTGCTATGGCGCGTTTACCAGATAAGATACCGCGCTACGTGTATGTGTGCTGCGCGGGTGTGTGCGTGGGTGTCACACAATGCGCATCCACCGGGATGAAGATAAAGCGATCGAATGCATAATGGCCGTGCGCGCGCGCGCGCTGGATGCTGGTATCCTGGGGAGAAAGCCTGCAGAACATGGCGGCGTTACTATGGCAACACGCTGAGGGCTGTTGCCGCCGCCACCGCCCACGCTCGCTCACGCACACATACAGCCACACTTAAAAACGTCGTAAATCACCGACAGACTTTGCCCGTTTGCCAAAAACGGGCTCTCACGCGCGGTTATCGAGAGGCCTGTCGTTTCGCCTTCGCCGCCAAGGTAAGCGCTTG
>JARJDR010002155.1:0-12201 GCA_030264135.1 Myllaena sp. GC000078
AAAAGGAATGGCTGGGACGCACGCACGTGCACAGTGCGCTGCTCCTTATTTCGGGTGACAGTCGGCGGCATTCCCACATTCGAAGAACAACCCGAAGTTGACTGACCCCGAAAACTGGATGGATGGATGTCATGCCCGACGACGCCAATGGATGATACAATGTCTGCATGCATAAACAAGACGGACGAGCGCGATGCGTGGTATGTACGCATACACTTCCCGCAAACGCATGCGACACAAATCGTATTTTAATGCACGCGTCACTGCGCAATGCGTCTATTTATATAAGTAAGTATTCGTGTAGTGGTTACGAATCGTACGCATCGATGATGCGTTAAGACAATACGTGCGTTGCAACGTTTCCTCGTCCAGAGCCACATAGGAAGAATGAAATTAAGCAATGGTTATCCGACTTATCCATGAATACTTAGCCAAACACTTAACACTAATAATAACAACTCTAAATGATGACTCAAGTAGGAAATATGGAAATGTGAGGAATAGTGAAAATAACGCGAAAATTCTGTATTCATGTGAACAGGAGAGGCCGCTGCCACGTGCTGTGGGCGACTATTTTTACTTCACGGTCAGTGTTTCCTTACGATTTCATTGAGATCGTTGCCGATTTCGCAGCACCGAAAGTACCTCAACTAGAACCTTAGTTATTTTCTATAAAATAACTAAGGTGGAACTTGTATTGTTATCAAGCGGCGAATATCTATATAACTGGATGGTTTCTACTTGTCTGGATAGAATTCATAGGCTAGGCGCAAGCTGAACGCCTACACAAATAAACATGTAATACATAAGTAAGCTATTGAGCGGCGTGTTCCCACGTTTCGACGTTATCCCTAGTGCGGCGAGTGGAAGATAGATAGGAAAGCGAAAGAGAGTGGGCGGCTGGGAGGCAACTTTTTCATGTCACTTCGTAAGTGCAACAGTTGTGACCTGCGCAATGCAGACAACAAGAAATTTCCAAGAAAATTTTATTCGTGCCATCTAAAAAGGCAATATTCGTAAGCGGCGTGGGGAACGTTTTAAATTTAAATTAAATGATTCGCGCGTAAGTAGAGTGCAGCCGCATCGAGATAATTGTAAATGGTGCGCGGTTTGAGATAAAATGAAATGATTATCTATGGTGCCGCGGTGTTTTCTGATTCGTGTCACCGTCGAATAAAAATGCCTACGAGCGTTGAGATGCAAGATAATTGCGAACACATTGAAATCGTCCGATTTGGTCGCCCCTAGAAGAACAACAAAGCACTGCATAACAACCGGCAAGCGTAGCAACAAGACAACATCAGCATACGGAAGCGAAAAAGACATTACGATGCAAAATAAAAACGGCTTGAAATGAAACGCAAAGTGTGTGTGCTCTACTAAACACGACCATCCATTTTTTTTTTGCATCTGCTTTTGTTTACTGCGTTCTTTCCACGTCTGTTTATTTCACTTAAAAGAACGACATCGTTCGTGATACGCAAATGTTATGCGTTCATAATAGATTTTATGAATAAATTCATTCCACTCCGCTGAAAGAGTGTTATATTTTATATAACCATCCCCGCGAGAGGAAGCCGATTCTAAGTTATATAAACACCCCGTTAAAGGCGAAGCAAATCCCCCCACTGCGTACGTGTTTTGTATGTTGATTGTGATTGGTGGCGCTATAAATAGAAACAAAGCGGAAATGTGAAATTATACCAAGCCCTATACTCCCGTTCTATATGCACCCCTATTTATGTTAATAGTGTGGCGATATGGTCGGTCTCCCCTTTGTCTCAAAGACCCCAATATCTTAGTATCTGTGTATTGTAATGGGATGACGTCAAGGCCCTCGTGGTAGAAAAGCAGAGGTGCATGCCAAGGTAAAGAACCTTCGTTCAAGGTATGGAAAATTGGTGTATCCATTTCCCCATGAAAAATTTGCTGAAGGAAACCATGAAGAGAGGGAAAAACCAAATTGAAAATGGATGAAAGGGTCTAAAATGATACCATGGTTTACTACATATTATGTCAGCGAAAAGAATTAATTCGGTATAGGTTGAATAATCATCCTTAAAGTCCAGTGCGACTCGTTTCGCAACGCATTGTGTATTGATTTTAGTATCGCGTTTGGGCGAATTGTGAAAGATAGCACCGTCAGAAAATGAAAATAGACGAATCACATAACACATCTAAACCAGTACCTGTTTGGTCTGCAAATATAAACCATTATAAAACGCAATAGAATTCGAAGAAATGAGGTCCATCATTCCAAAATAACGCCGAACATACAGTAAACAAATTCATTCAACATTTAAAAAACCAGATGTTTGTTGTTCCGCAAAAGCAACGAAAAATTTTACTTTTCTTTCGAAATGCGATGGCATCGAGGTCAAAACCACCCAAATTTCGACCACGATCCAGCCAAGAAAGACTGTTGACACGTCGCTAAGCACACATACAGTAAGTGGCGAAGAAGTGATCTTACTGGTTGGTGATCGGTGCCGCACGCTTGTTGGTACCTACATGCGATGTCTGCCTGTCTGCCTTACCGCCTTCTACTTCATCATTTTTGCTAGTTGCCAGCGTCGTTAATCGCGTGTCCTAGATTCGAATCGTTACAGAAACGTGCGCCGAGTGCGCGCGCGGAGGCAGAGAGCATACTCGTACTACCACACGTAAGAAATATGCTACATAAATTGTTGTAGTCGGAGCGAAGTACATGGCAACAAGAGACATCGTCGACGTCCCAATACCCAATACAAATAAATAATCATCGCAGAGAAGAGATACGGTATCGGAGAAGGAAAAACTTTCTTCGGCGACAAGAAGGCCAGCACCGGAGGCACATCTTCATGGAATTATCGCTAACTAACTAACCTAGCCCAACAAAACAACCTGAAGCGAACTGATCCATGATGCGTTTTACATCAAAAGCAAAGTGTAAATAATTAAATTGCTTTCTACGAAATTCTAATTAAATATCGATGGGATTTCCGATGAATTACTGCTTTCTTCTTTCTCTTGTTGCGTAATAACACTCATAAAATTTCTTCAGAAAATCAATTTCCATGCTTCCAGTAATAGCAACAATTAATCTACTCTTGTGAAATAGTTACTCGATGGGCTGGGCACCGAGAAAAACAACGAGTAAAGCATATCATCTATGAGTCGACTAATAAATTCGTTGGAGATGGAGCGGTGCGCAATTAACCATTCGCCGATTCCACGGACTACCTCCTTCGTTCTCGGACACGGACATGCTCCAATGCGCGAAAAGAAAAGTAAAAGCAAACTTCGCGAACGCGCGCATGTTCTACGTCATGGCTATGCGCTCAGCAATCGTCCAGTTGTTAATCACGGAGATGCATTTATTGAAAACCATTATAAACAATCAATACGCATTGAAAATCTGTTCCAGGTCCCCAGCTCACAACAGCTGGATTAGTATATTTATGCATTGTCTGTTGTATTTATTGAAAACATGTTTTGTCTGATTCTGAGCAACTTGTTCAACGACTCCAACGCGAGCTACTACTACCTAGATACTATAAGTGACTATAGATGAGTCACCGATAAACATCTTTCTGACTAAAAATAAAATTGTACAATATCGGCAACTGGTATCAAATCAAATCGCTAGAAATAATATTTACTATGCGCGCGCATAGATTATCTTGCAAACTTTTGATTTCTACATTAAATATGTATATTTCGTTACGCCGGTGAGTAGGAATGCAACGGGTGGCAACATCCTGTAGAAGAACGAATACATAATCGCCACGAAGGCCGATTGGGCAATTTTTTAGCTACAATACTTTGGGTATATAATAATCAATTCGCCATTCTCTGCGAAAAAATTCGCATGTAAACGACTCGAATCGCTTATGCCATTCCCTGTGTTCGCAGCGCGAACGAATTCACCAAGGAAGAATACAGTTGCAAGTTTTTATTTTTACGTTTCGCTTTTTCGATGGTTGTGCCTTTATGCTAATGTCATGTTAATTTCACACCGACGAGTATGAACAATTTGCGGATCGCCAACCGAAAGCCGCCGCAGTTGTTATCACCGGCGACGCCCGATGACAATGACTTTTCGATAAGTATTAACAATCGCAATAACGGTGTTTTCCCCGTATTTCAATAGCGCCCACCGACCAAGTACTCAAACTGAAATTGGTCAATTACCTGATATGTGGAATCCCAACGCCGCCGTGGAGGATCTTGTACAATTTGCTCTCGTATAACAGTTGCGGATGTCTGGCGCGGACATTTTCCATTTTAATTGCCACCTCCTGCAAAACGAAAAGAAGACAACAAAAATTAAAGGCAACTCATTTTCCATGAAGGAGAGAGGAGAGAAATGTCGGGTAGATGAATTTCGCAACGGTACAAATCCATGCTATAAATCAAACGGATTCATATTCAGCTGCGCGAATGCGCGTCTGCAATTTCCATAGACAAGTGAATTTCGAAACGCGTCCTATTTATATTCGCATCGAAACGTGTCAGATCAAAGAGAACGTAACGCGCAAGCACAGACGCCTGCCATGTCTGCAGCACTGCCTGTCTGCGTTGTTATCGCTTAACGGATCCGCGTTTTGCTTCCACATAAATTAATACTTATTATATTATGTCACGTTTACTCGGTGTGTTGATTCAGTTGCGCCAAGCAAGCAAAGTGTGCATGTATATCGCATTACATGCGTATGTATAATGCCAAGTGATATCGAATTGTTCCGTTGTCAATTTCTACAAACGTCGGCGTCGGCCGTGTCGTTATCTCCTGATGCATTATAGTACAGGCTGCACTTCGCCTGCAGTTTCTGATTAAAATCATTAGTGCATGTGCTAGTATGTACACACAACCGATTACAGATGCATAAAATTAATAATGTCGTTTAATTGATACACTCGACTCTTTCCGATTAATTTGTAAACGTGTGGGTTTGAAACCTGTTTCGATTCATTTACAATCACCAGAGTATTAACGAAGCAGAAAATTAGTTTTAAATCAAAATTTTAACTTGCAGTGCAAACAAAGTAAAATAACAATTATATACAGAGCGTTGTTGCTTAGATGGCGAAATTACACTAAACGCTCAAAGAAAAACCTTGAATTATAATACGCCGACCACAAAAGACGACAGATTGAATAATGGTGATGAATTTGATTCAAATTAACAAATCTTCATTGCCATTTCGCAAAAGGCAACAACAAAGAAGAAGAAAAACGAAAATAGAAGAGAAATCATATAATGAGCCATTTTGCCCGCGTGTCCTCAGCAGTGGCCCCGTCGACGTCGTCACCAAGCGCACCGCGAGGAGAATGTCCTCGGTGGGTGTTAATTGTTTACTTGTTTCGTCGCTCATTAAGTGGATAGATGTCTTATTCCATCTGCTTGCACACAAATAACTTTCGATTGAAACTAAATTATAGTGCGGTATATGAAATGATGGACAGTTTCAAAAAATAAAATAAAATTAGCGTTCTGTTCGAAACTTTAACTTGCGCGTAAAATTTCTGAGATTGGTATGAAGATGTTTGGCATAACGATGCGAAGAAGCACGCATGAACGCATAGAACTATGAAAACTTATTTAGCAATACATATGTGAATGTTCACGATGTGAAAATGCGATGTGAAATGATGGTGTGGGCGAGACATTTAGCGAAATATGGCGCAATATTTCCATAAACAAGTTCAAGCAAATCCCTACGAAAAGCCACAATTCCATACGAAATTAAATAAATCTCATTTGATTTATCGTTGTTGCCTTATAATTAGGGTCAAACTAGCTGGATAGTTTCTTCATATCAATACGGGCATTATTCGTACTTCACCACTTCAAGCATTAATATGTATTTGCATATAAAAATATTTTTGATTGGTGACATTGATAAAAGAAGAAGCACACCAACTAAGGCGGGTGTGTGGCGTTGTCGCGCTATCGGTTTCAGTGGGTCAAAGAAAACCGAACGCGCGCGCGCGGTGTGAATAACCTACTTTTTTCCACGTGCCATCGACGAAAAGAAACAGCTTCACCGCAAAAGGCAATAATAAACGCGCGCGGGCACAAAATATTCATACTTTTCAATTTCAATTTCATCAAGTTAACGTCGCTACGTTTGTTTGCATCGATTTCCAACCGCATAAAACCACTGTTTTCGTTTTCATTACCATCGGTAACATCTATTTTCATTTCGATTCGGTGTCACCTAGAAAACTAATCTTAAATGCCCATATCAATCGATATGATAAATAATAACGGCATCAAACACGCCCAACATGGAGGGACAGCAAAAACCTACAAAACAATAATTAACCCAACAATGATAACAACTTTTATAAGTAAACAATGACACACAAGCGAATGCCAGCTAGTTAGAAAAATTGTTGTTATAGAACTGAACTCCACCAAGCACACACCACCGATCGCTATTGATTTGTCATTTAAACCACACGTGGACATGCACCGTGCGCGCGACGTGTCCACCTGCCCAACAACGTGCACCAGTCAATACGCACGTAATTAATAAGTTTTCCAATTAAATGCGTTCGTGCGTGCGTTCGTGCGCAATGAATTGATATGTGCCACTCGAAACGAACTTTCATAATAATCGACTCTGTTGACATTTGATTCGATAACAAATTGGATCTAGTTTTTCATTCTCTCTCCACTATTGATAGTTTCCCAAGGATCATTATACGTTTTGAAAGGAGCCGAAGGAACATCAAATTAGATTAGATTAGTGCAGCGTCGTCAGGCGCGCGCGTATTTTGCAAATTAGATTTCTAGCACTCAACTCGCGCGTCAATCGTTTATCAGCATGCGGGCGGGCATGTTTGTATCTACGCCGCATGCTATGCTGGCGGCTGCTGTCCTTCGCCGAAACAAGTTGCAAATAAACAAATACAAACACTCGGGTAGCGCGCATCAAGATGATATGAATATCCATAACGATGCGGAATAGAATTCAACGCGTGTTCACGTTAGTAGGTACCGCTTCTGCTTACTGCTATCGCGAGTAGAAAAATTGCGACGCAGTACAAAACGACAGATTCAAATGTTTGCAATGAACACGGTTCAAATGAACTTATATCACATACTTCGATATCATAACTTCGATATCATTCGACGACGCTGGGTATTAACGAGAGGTCAATACGAAAATTAATTAAAATACCGGATACGTGCGAAAAGAAGGTCAAACTTCGGATATAGCCAATTTGTTGAATAAGTTATGTATTTTTAAATCTGTGCGTAAGAATTCGATAGCGATCTAGCCCAACCTTGGAGCCAAATTTCAAGGGGAACTTAATTAAGTACCTACAACTCACAATGACTAATGCATTACATAATTAAGTACCTGCGCCCCAAGCGCCTTCGCCTGCTACACGAGTCGTGAAAATGCGCTTGGTTTCATCGAACGTGAGCGCCTCGACTACATTGATTGCCCAGCCGTGAATTAATTCAATTTTTTTTTGTTGTATTCGTGGTAATCAAGCACGGATTTTCCTGGTTCGCAGTAGCGTTCGTTATCGCAATCGGAAAAGCAGGCATTAGTCATCCTCCTATTCATCATGCATGCACGTGGAAGTGCCGCACAATAACAATTCTGCGCGCCGAGCGAACATGGAAGTTGGAAGTTGTTCCCTAGAATTTATTGCGTGCTACGGCGAACAGAAAGAAGCGGCACACGCATTGTGTTTCCGCCGCCACCTCTTTTTATGTGCCTCTCTTCGAACGGCATGAATATAAAGGTCGTAGTTTTGGATTCTCTCCATTACGTGTTATTACGATGACGTCCACGCAAGTATGTTTTCCGAGGAAGTCAATGATGAGTTCAATAGAACGCACCGGAATGACTCAAATTCGAAAAAAAAACTATTCGCGATGAAAATTTTGGTCATGGTTAATGATTCGCGAAAGAAATTGGTTTGGATGGAGTATTGAGGAGGTCGGTAATGTGGCGACGGAAATGATTACTCCATTTGGGGGGAAACCATGAAGATATCGAATTTCTTCGGTTCCATTATCTACTCACCGTCGTGGGTTTGCTGATTCGATAATAAAAACGAAGGAAAATCCACTCCTACCTCCCCTACTGCGCGCACATTTCGCTTTCCTCGCAGTAGTCATTGAGAAAACTGGGACAACGAAGAGGTCATTCCCGACGTCAGCGCGCGAAGGGAAAACTGGGTCTAGGCCACATGAGGGTACACATCAGCCTCCCTTAAATTTTCGCGCCCACGCCTTGACTCGCAGTAATTTCTGCTTTCTGCATCGGATTTTGTTTCGGACAGAATTGAATTATAATTGAAAAGTATTGTGAAACCAATGCCAAAAACCCTTTCTTCGCCAAATTGCCAATTAAAAAGTTAGCAGCAAGCAGCAAAATTTTCGGCGGATTTAAGCCGTGGAGCCACTTTCTTCGTTGTGGTCCACGCTCGAGAGATTATTCAACAGGCCGCGGAACGACGTTTGCGTTTGCGCTAACCGCAACAATGTCAACCGGCGGCCCCTCGAAAAAAAAGGAAACACAAAAGCATCCGATGGAGAAAAATGACTGCTCACTAAAAACTTTCGAGTGAAACTCATTCATTCCGCGCTACCGAATTATTTCGCTTCTTCACTGCTGCTCTAACCGAAGCGACCGTAATTGAGTTTCTCAGCTACAATACTGCGTGGCAAAGTGAAAAGTTACATCGATGACAAAACGACGAGTTCTAAACTACAATGGCTGTTCAAATGCATTAGGCCGATTGTGCAATATGAAGAAACGCTTTGGTGATTGAAGCAATTACCTCTCCAAAATCGCAACCAGCAGAGTTCTGAATTACCCTCGAAGAAATTTTGATAAAGCATAGCTATTTCAGCAAATATTTGCAAAACGAAGCTTATTTATTTCACAAGACCCAACGATTTATCCTAATACTATTCGTCGCGCAACACACGCTTATCGACTCGAAGCATATGTTTATCACCAACGCAAAACAACAAATAACGTGCGTCAGTGTTTTTGGGTGAAATTTCGGCGCATTTAGACAAAAAAAAAATCGCTAACGTATGACTAACGAAAGATCCACCTCGACTACTTGGATGGGAACCTCCGACGTGGCCGTTGCGATTCACAAAGGAGCGTATCACGTCTGCACAATATACAACAATGTGCCGCGGTGCTGATAATGCCAGAGAGGATCTTTGGCTGCCCTGCGAATGCAGGCCGTTGCCGTTTGTGTGCGGCGAGTAATGTAATATGGCCGACACACACTCGTACACCATATGAGAATGAGAATGCGAACCATCTGACGACGACGGCGGTGGAGCCCCCGGCCGCCTGCTCGCACTCACTCTTTCGCACGCGCGCCCGCACACACCGCATTTGCTCGCCTCCCTCAGTGCATTGCACGCACACTCGATTCGGAGACTGCATGTGCGCGCACGCAACCCGAACAAAGCAGATGGTCGTCGACGACGACGTCCACAAGGGGGACCAGGTACGCACGGATCACTCACCTCGCCATTGGTAATGTTGATGCCCAGATAGATATCACCGAACGAGCCACTGCCGATTTTACGAACTAACCGATATTTGCCACCCACTGTGTAATCCGGCTTCACAGGATTCAACGTCGACATGGTTACGGTGCGAAGAGTATGCTCCTGGTGGCCGTTTGCCGCTGCGCCTGCTGGTGTTCAAATCGGAGCCCCGCGGGTCGTTTTGGGGTCGCGAAGCGGATGGGCCTCTCGCGTCCGAGCGATGCACATATACACGCACGACGCGACGACCGACGACGCGCACAAATCCGTACAGCGCGCGCGGGGACTCGAGATCTCCACGCCAGCCAAAAAACACGTACGAACGCCCCGGATGGCCTGTCTTGCGAAGCGGGGCGGGCTGGTGGTGCTAGTCGGGATTCGGATTCGCCCACGAATCGCGCGCTCTCTCCTCACGGTGTCTGGCTGTCGGGCAGGTAATCGGCTACAACTTGTTCTTGACGCACGCCGACATTTCTCTCTTCGCGTTCGCTGACTGATCGTTCGCTGTCTGTGACGTCAGGTAGCAGCCGCGCTTGTCGGCCCTCGTGCGGTGTGCGCACGTACTACGCATGCCGGAGCATCACAGCGTCTCGCTCGCGCTCACCGCGTTGTGTATCGAGTTGTTCGTCGCGTGGAGACGTGGAAGGGCGACCTCTAACAGCGCCCTCTAAACAACCCCTTCTCTTTGGTTATTTTATAAAAGTTTTATAATTATACAGAAATTATTTACGAAATTGTTTCAAAACAATGCATGTCAGTGATATTGGTTCTACCTGTAAGCGATTTCACTTGGATTACTTTACAAGATTCCAAGATGATTTAAATTGTGCAACAAATGTTTTACATCATTGCCAGATTTTCAATTTATTTTCAATTAATTTAACGTAGATGTTAATATTATTGATATTTTCGTAGATTTATTAGTAGAATAGATATGTTTCTTGAGAAACACACTCCCATGGTTAAAAACGTAATGATTTCGAATAGTTTAATATAAAATTTATATCAACGTGGCACACGTGGATGTAGCCTTCATTCAACACCAATCAACACGGAAAATATTTACCAAAAAAACCATTCTTGTCGCACATGATAAATTTTGCATGTGATCAAATTAATATTCCTCGTGCAATTTGCCATATAAACACTACTTGAAATCTCCTCGTTGAATAAGCAACCATTCATAAAACAACGCTGGTAAAATGTCTCTGTTCGCGAGATTAACTCCAAGAATTCTAGTCCAGGTTAGTTATTATATAATCTCAATTTTTGCAGAAATATTTTAGCAATTTTTATGCCTTTCAGGTATCCAATACAGCACTTCGATCCCTACACACAACCCCTGCAAATAATGCAGTAAGTCACTATTTGAAGAAGTTCCATGCTTTAGTGTAACATGAGAATCATCGGATGTTAATGATGATTTTTGGTCTTTTAGATTTTACCCGATCACCCGGATACGCGAACGAAATGTACGTTGATACCGGGCGACGGTGTCGGACCGGAATTGGTCTACGCCGTGCAGGAGGTGTTTAAGGCAGCATCCGTGCCGGTTGATTTCGAGACGTTCTTCTTCTCCGAGGTGAACCCGACGCTCAGCGCACCGCTAGACGATGTCGTTGGCTCGATATCACGCAATCGCGTGTGCCTGAAGGGCATTCTCGCGACGCCCGACTACAGCCACACTGGCGAGCTGCAGACGCTCAACATGAAGCTGCGCACGTCGCTCGACCTCTACGCGAACGTCGTGCACGTGAAGAGTCTCAAGGGTGTGAACACGCGCCACAATAACATCGATATCGTCATCATACGTGAGCAGACCGAGGGAGAGTACTCGGCGCTGGAGCACGAGGGCGTCGCCGGCGTCGTCGAGTGCCTGAAGATCGTCACGGCGAAGAAGAGCCAGCGCATTGCCAAGTTTGCGTTCGACTATGCGACGAAGAACAATCGCAAGAAGGTCACCGCCGTGCACAAGGCGAACATCATGAAACTGGGCGATGGGCTGTTTTTGAAATCGTGCGAAACCGTAAGCATTTACGTCCGTGCGCCTCTAGATTGCGATTGAATACTTTTGGCATGTTTGGCGCAGATTGCAAAGCTGTATCCGAAGATCCAGTTCGAGAAGATGATCGTCGACAATACCACCATGCAGATGGTGTCGAATCCGCAGCAGTTCGACGTGATGGTGATGCCGAATCTGTACGGCAGTATCATTGACAATGTGGCCTCGGGACTGGTGGGCGGTGCTGGCGTCGTCTCCGGTGCGTCGTACTCCGCCGAATCAGTGGTCTTTGAACCCGTGAGTTATATTGAAAGAATGTCGCAGCGTTTTTTAAAGGTTTTATTCGTGGTTGGATGCGGATAGGGCGCGCGTCACACGTTTGCGGAGGCGGTTGGTAAGAACGTGGCGAATCCGACGGCGATGCTGCTGTGCGCCGCCAAGATGCTGCACCACATCAATCTGCCCGCGTACGGCTCGATGATTCGCTCGTCCGTCGAGCAGGTGCTCAAGGACGGCAAGGTGCGTACGAAGGACATCGGCGGTCAGGCGAGCACGCAGGACTTTACACATGCGGTCATCTACAACTTGAAGCCGCTGCAGACCGCCGCGCAACAGCACTAGTGCTACCTCACTTCATCAATCTAATCAAATGTGCAGGTTGTAAAACTC
>JARJDR010002164.1:0-10437 GCA_030264135.1 Myllaena sp. GC000078
TATTTACTATTGAAAAGTTGAATCATAAGTGCAATCAATCACTTATTTACATAAATGACTCCAATTTCAATCAGCGTAAGTATCAGTTTCAAAATTCAATTGAGTTATAAATCCTGCACATCAAAACCACTCCTTGTATGCGATTTGATAAGAATGATATAAAGTGCAATAAATTAAGACGATCACTATGCACGCGCAGTTTTGCCTCCGAGTCCTTATCCTCATTATTGTTCCTCCTCATTGCTGATACCGCGCGACTCCTGCGGCCGACAAGCGGTCCAGTTATAAGTTGGCCGTCATTAATATGCCTCCAGATACGAATCTATCAGCTACTGGTATATCATAATAAGTACGAACTGCAAGCGGAAACACTCCAGCGCCGGGGCAGAAGAAAGACAAATACTGGCCGCAGTCTAATTGTTTCAAATGGAAGCGAGCGTAATTTATTCATCCTAATCGCCCGGCTGATTTATATTGAATAATAAGCGCGGCGTGCGATTGTGATCAGCGATGCGGCGGTGGTCGTACCAACGCCCCGAAATAATTACGGCCGGATAAATGTAGCAGCAGCGAGTTGCATTCCGGGCGTAAAGGATGCTGATGGTTGGGTGTAAGTGTACATATCCATCGATGATAACGATCGGCCGTCGCTCGAATGAGTCGAATAATTCGAATGGTTTCGTTTATCCGCGCGCGCGCGACATTTAAACGCGCGTCCACACACGTCCGTCTTCGCGCCGCGCCGGTATCGAACACGTAATCTCTTTTAACGCGCACGTTGTGTTTCAGCCCGCCCGATGAACACAATATGCGCGCGCGCGAGCAGCATTTATGCGGATGGAAGAAGAAGTGTGATTTAAGGCACGCATATCATGCGGATCAGAGGCACATAAATTCCGATCTGCCAACTCCCGTGCCCGGGTGATTTACTAGTTTTCCTTGGACTTGGCGCGCGCGCCCGCGAGCCAGCTCATCGCGACCGACGACGTGTTAAGCGTTGGACTTAATTCGCGCGCCTAATGCACGCGTGTCACACGAAAATCGCTGACGAACCTTTCGTGTATCTATCCATTCGCAAGCTGATTCAATTCACACCTTGAAATTATTGTCATTTTGTTAAATTTGATGGAACTTTTGCAATAGTTTACGGAACTTTTTAAAACGTATACGGGGAAGTAAATAATTTACATACGCATTATGCAGATGTCAGAATGGTCAGTTCCAAACAAACAATTCGCTCGCTCTGCGATGATTCGTGGCAACCTGCTAGGCTTCATCCTACATCCACCTCGTTTATCACTTCGAGCGCTCTCTTTTCCAATGGTGGGTCTTTGAACTATATTGTTCTATTAATGCACTTATTATTATTCTTATTGCCGCCATGAATACATACATACCTATATCGTGCATATATCTTTATCGAATTGCATGCCGATTGTCAAACGTGTAAAGAATGCGGCGGTGTGGGCGACGCTCGGCTGAATTCTGCGTCGCGGTTTGCCTCGAATAATCCTAAATCACATTAGTTATCTGCGGATATAACCATCAAGTATATCAAGGTAATAAAGCAATAAACGTTAGTAAGCTGTTTGGTATTCGCTGCGATTCGGATTTATCGCAAAAAATGCCATCGGCAATCAATGCGTGCGTGCAACAACGTGAAAGTGCGAATGATAATAAGGATACCGATCGGTTGGCGCATACGCATTTTGTGATGATGCAAGCTTTCAGAGACAATAAACTCCGAATTGAGCAAAAATTTCATTATTTATCTAGGTGAAAATCAAAACTCGCCTATATCTATACTTACTTATCGAAATGTGGACGATTTATTTTCATTTCGATGATGAAATTGAATGTGGATCAATACAAGCCATTGTTGTCATCCATTCCGCGATATATTTTGCAATTTACATAAGTACCAACCCATATTTCGCTATTGAAGCGAAAATTAACTACGTTTTCCGCTGTTATTATAAGCTCCGGAGCGCATTTGGGCGCTTTCTGCTCGACTGCATGCGGCGCATTGCGATTCTAAATGGCATAAATAGCAATATTATTGAATTGATTCGTTGACAATTATGACTAGCGAAAATTGAATCGCCAATCCATAACACGGCCTGACGATGTGTTATGCGGCGGAGTATCTGCGATCTTGTTCGCGGTGTGATACCGGCGCGGCGGCGGCGTGAGAGGTGAGCACGCTTGATTGAAATAAGCATCGCGAGATGCACATCCATCCAACAAAACCGTAGCGAAGCGGGGCCTCCACAATCAACAATACAGAATAACTTGCACAATTTTCTGTCGATCTATCTACATATCTATCTATCGATTAATCTATAAATCTCGGCGGCGACGGCGGATTGCAGATAATCGAAGGCGCTCGGCGCACAAATCGTACGAATATTTTACGATGAATGGAAAAAGCGTGATCTAATCAATTGATATTTACTTGCCCCATGCCATGCGCATACCGTGCGTTACCGATTTGGCAACTTTTCTCCTACTTGCCGGCAATGGCCGGGATGTTTCGCAGATGGAATTCGCCCGAAAAATCGCTTACGCAACATCGATTTGGATTCATTCCGTCGCGTCGGCTCGCGCTTTGTTTTCGCATCAGATTTTCGGACACGCACGCGCAGGTTCGTCGGAAATTTCAAACTGAGATGTCAATAGTCAGCCGCGCAGAAATAAACGACATCACGACGCCGTTTGCTGTTCGTTCGTTCGGCAGCCGAACCGGTGAGAGAGTGCACGAAATTTATTTATTACGTCGATGATGTATTGATTAAGTATATATCCAAACACCGCAAACAAACAAGGCGATTGTTTGCACCGCCAGCGACGAACAAAGCGCACGCAAAATTGTGCGTGGATCCCAATAAGAATAAAAAGTGTAGCGTTTGTTCATAGTGTGGCTTGTGTGGTCTTAGTTTGCTTTTTTCGAATAATTGGAATGAAATAGAAAGTTTTACAATGAAAATTTATCGTCGCACTAAATGACAAACGAGATTTTTATTTCATAATTGTTTTCGTTATTGGACCATATAAATCATCAAATGTCTGTTGTTGTTATTTTTGGAGAGATTTAAAAATTGCTATTATGCAAACTTTTTATGTTTCTAAAATACTATATGGATTAAAAGCGAATAAAGTAAAATGGTCATGGGAAAATAAGAATATACCTGCTCACAAACACTTTCAGCTTATTACAGGTGGCCAATCAGTTTTGCAAATCTACGAATAAAGTGTGGTAAACTCGAAAAAATCCTTTCTCACCACCCACTCGACAATGATCTGTTTATTTTACGTGTATATTTCGAATGTGAGCTACTGCATTTGGTGCGCTTTATTTGCAATGGAATTTGCTACCTGTTTGGCAACCAACCTACCTGTGAACTATTTCTTAGAAGTGCTCATTATGTCCGATTGAACTATAAAAAACCGACAAATTGTTTAACATTTACTCAATATAATTTTCTACACTTGCTTATATTTTATAGCGAAAGGATGTAGGATTAAAATTCCAAAAGGAGCAACCACGAAAACGCTTTCATTCACAAATTAACTAAACTATTTGATTATATACGTGCGTAAGTAAAATTTAAGCTGCCAGACAACGGATTATCGCCGTACGCTTTGTGTGCATAGGTGACATCAAGGAGTCCGCGATGAAGATGAAGAAGAGAAAATATTTCCAATAAAATTAAAAGAAAACTAATCACACATCATGTAATAATACAAAGTTTAAGGTAACAAAAAAGACGTTCTCTGTAAGAAACGCCGCCGATGAATATACTCGTATATATCGGCCACGAATGTGTTTGGCTAGCGTCAACATTAAGCATGATTGAGAAGTTCAAACGATCATCAAGTACGCACTCAGCCATTCATCACGGTGTGAAAACGACGTATCCTGAAGAAAAAGAAGAAAAACGAGTAAACTCTTCTATCTTTTTACATAACAACCGAAGAATGAGCCGCTCAACGAAAGAATTCCCACCGTTGACAATTTTTCATATTCACATCAAGTCGTTCGATGCCTATTGAACTCGATCTCAAGTTGAAAGAAATGTCAGTCTTTATTTTCGAATAATATTTTCAAATTTTGTTTTTAAACATAATATTTTTAACAAACAACCAGCACGATGGTGATATAACGGTACAGTTTTATATTGCGGTAATGTTCAGAAGCATTTTAATGGAGTCCATTTAAATGTGCGGCGATAAAGAAGTAAAATGGGCGCTAATGGGCTCTGATTAATCAGTATAATCGCCGATTCTCGTCTCGGGAGTGATGAATGTTTATACGTCTGCTCAACTGGCGTCAAACAGTAGTTAGATGTTTCTTTCGTGTAAGCAATTTGTTTTTGGTACCCAAAAAGATGCCAGAAATTAATTCACGCTAGCTGACTTGAAATTGTAGTGATGCTTACTACATTTATCCACTTTGTACGGACACGCGATGCAAACAAATGAGTAAATTATAGCACATAATTCAAATATTGATACGGCGCTCTTTGCGACGCGGTTAATTACTTGGCCATCTTTTAGAATTCCGAAAAACCATCGGAATCCGCGAAATCCATTAAGGCACACATTTTAATAAGGCGTCGGTTAATGCTCTCCTCCGCCAGCCTGTGTGCAATCCTGTAATGATGATTTATTTCCTTTTCGGGTGCTGAATTTAATCGCGCACACCAAACACCCAAGTAAGTATAGCGTGGCACTTGCTAAATACTGTTACGGATCTAACTGGTATTTGGTGCGTTGTCTCGCCTTGAAGACACACTCACTATATATCAAACTAATCTAATTCTGTTTGGTTAACCGTGGCATTTTCGGTTCGTATTTATTTTATACTCGACGGATTTCGTATTAATTTTGGTTGTTGTGTGTTCAAGTGCTTTCTCACACCTTGCGAAGCGATTCATTCGTATAATCGCTCGGCGGTGCACAAAATGAATGGAATAACAATGGGATCGCAATGGAATGTCATTTTGTTGGTGCGCTGCGCAACTTAGAGCAGTGCTCCGACCACACACTCAAGACTCATCCTTGAGATGCCTGCCTGCCCATTGGGTGACAATGAACGCCAAACACAATGCGGAACTAACGTGTCGGCGCAAAAATCGAGCATTTTTTTCTTAAGCTTCTCACACCTTTACGCATTTATGATTTGGTATCTAAAATTTTATTATTATAACCAAACTATTTAAGTACTCAAATTGAGAGTAACTAACACGTTGCATGCATAAATATTAAGTGCGAGTAGAAAGCTTATGAGCATGAATGATATCGATGGTCCATGTCTTCGGATTCGTATTGCTGTCACTGCGACCGTTGTTGGCGGTGGCGGCGGCGGCGGCGGCGGTGGCTTAAATACGCATGGCGCGCAAGCACAGCGGCATTATGAAGAGCATGAAAGCAGACCTATAGACGACGACGTAACGTGTGTTTGTGGTATCACTGCTACAGCCGTGGCGACCGTGGGTGGTCCGTTTAAATAATAATAAACAACAACAATACGAAATGATGTTCACTTGTCGATGGAATTAGGATCAGAATGCGAGCAGAAAGCGCCGGTTTCGGGCCGGTCGGCGGGCCGGTGAAGAAATTAAAACAAATCAATTCGAGCTTGAAAAAGCCGGCTCGATCTGCTTTTTGTCACGATATCTCTACTCTACCTGTGATTGAAAGTTTCTAACAATTCGTTTCCATAGACATGCTTGAATGCTCTGCCTTGCCACAAATCCTTTTCATTAAACATCCTTTTTTTTCTAGTTAATAGTTGGTCGCAATTTAGGCCGCGAGTGTAAAATTTTCGCCAATTTCCCAACACGCACACATTTATAAGTAAGTAATCCAAATTTCGAGTACAGCCATCAACCGCGAAATGCGAAATTACAATGGCACCAAGGCGCAAGGCAACAATCGTGACTTTCCTTCCAGCCATATGGCTGCATGGAGTGTCCCTGCGATTTTCTAATAACAGAGCGTCGCCGTCGCCGTCGCCGTCGTCGCATCTCGGGTTTCTTTTTCGCAAACCGCAACGAACGCTTGCGGTCGCAATCGTGCATCGTGCCCGATCTCATATAACCGGCCCAGATAGTTAGATCTTAATTGTTTCGCGTTTGCGCGGACCACACCGATGAGCAAAGGGCATGCCACGCACACAGGGCGTGGAATGACGTGCGTCGATTAATTTATTTAGATGTACGTCGGCGGATTGAATAAACACGTTGCAGGAATGCATGCACGTGGCGGTGTAACGCGAAATCAGGTGTGGATAATGTTCGTGCCGCCGCCGCCGCCACCATGGTCGGTGCGGTGATCTGTCGCGTTGTCGTCATACGCGACACATACAGATTCGTCCTGGAGCAAACACACGGCCAAAGCCACACGCGCACAACATTAGGTTCGCGACGGCGATGCGGATAATTATCTCGCGTCTATCGGGTTCGTTCGCTCGAAAGCGATTACGGAGACCACACAAAACACACGACGGCGACGCTCGTTCAGCTCTTACGGGCTGAATTTCATCAATTCCACTTGATACATTTCGTTTCGCAGAGAGTCACTGCGCACGGAAGACGACTTTTTACGCACGAGACATCATTGACATCAATATGATATGTGTGCGGCTGTGTGCGTGATAAGGTGTTAGAAAATATGATGGCAAGAAAGCCAACATTGCGCACGAGCATGTTTTCTTGCTCGTGTGTGATAAATTCTCGATTCGTTGGACCTGCGTCATTTTAATGGTATTAAGTTTTTCTCGTCTATCCATAGACCGCTTCGCATATTGCCATGTATTAGAATGGCGTCTTTTTCATTGATTTATTTGATGAAAGAATATGATTTCGTGTTTAGCACGTATTTTGTTGTTGCATAAAGAAGGATTTGTATAAATTTTCTATTCCATCAAATTTGTCCGATTGAGAAAAATGGCTCTTTATAATATTTCTCTGTACAACGCAATATTTGATACTTATTTACAATCACCTGTTGTATCGCAACAATCGCACTTCTGACATTACACTAATTTCGCCGGCTAATGATGGCGTGATGGACACATGGATTACAGCATCAATGCAGCCCAGTATTATTTAGTCAGTTAGCATTCATTATATTTCGCTACGTGCGGATCGATTATTTATTATAAATGCCTATAGTACATTTTGTGCTTGATTGCGCGCATTCTCCCAATGGGCGATTGATGATCCATGAAATAATTCAAGAAAAAAGAACTTGCGTGTTACAATAAAGTTCAACATGTATTCGTTTTCATTCACAAAGTGAATGTTAAAGTAGAATTGAATTCGAAGAGTAATTTGATCGGACTCATCATCATCATCATCATCTTGGTTGTGGTCGTGGTGTTTATTTTATGACAGCATTTAATATTTAACATTTAACGCGTTTAGTATGTGAATTGTAGTTTCCCTTGCTGCGTGCGTATTTCCCACATCATCTTTACCCATTTTTTGCTCTTTTCTTGAATGGCGCAAGCGTTCTGGTTCACGCTGCTCGGAACGGTGGCATTTCTATTACGTTTCATAATGAGAATGATTGTGATTTATTGAATTTTACGATCAAATACTTATATCATTATTTGAATCGTGAAATTAGTGTAAATTCTAGCATCTAAATAATTCGCTTTCGATTTCTCGTTATATTTGCATATTTCAATAAATTTTTATTTATGAATGAATTTGAAAAAAAAACCCAGGCTGCAAACGTCCAGTATATTTCGATTTCTTCTGAGAGCACGAAGAGCTCGTCTCTCTGCCACCCACAACATTAAAAGGTTTCCATTGTTAGTAAATAAGGTAACAACGGGAACTGGATGGATGGGCTGCACCTTACCGGCTGGGAAATAAATATGCAAGTGAACTAAATCTTCACACACAGGACTCAGGTGCATCGATACACCTACAGCACTCGTCGCTGTGAACTTTTTGTCAAGCACCTTTCTTCATTCAGCATCCCATGGACCGAATTCTAAAGTTCTGAACGAAAATCTCGTGTTACATTTTTTCTGCCCTGGACCCTCAATCTATTTGCATCTCAAAACCACGCGAGTTTGTTTCCTAAAGATTTGGGTTTCATGAATGAATGGCAGCGAAGAATACATTCTAAATTCGGGGGCGGTGATTCTTGTGTTGGGTGCCGACAACGACAACGATGATCACCACTCCAGTGAGAGGTGCATCATTGTTATGAATGGAGACAAGTTTGACACGCATTGCCTATTCACCAAAGCGCTGGCGTTTTTCTCATCCTCATCAATGCCGCATGAAGACGTGTATTGTTTGTCTAATTATGAGGATGAAATTAAGTTTGTAAGTAAGCAGGATGTAACTCAAAAGCGGGGAGCATCCGATTATAGGATTATCGTGTATTATGCAACGTTATCTACTAGTAAGCAAGCTATGAGATAATCGCAAACACGTTTGCAACGTTTAATACATTATAATTGGTTTATCTAAACAAAATGTCCAATGTCAAACATTCTGCTTGGCGAAATTTTTTTCTATGCGCACGAAAGGAGACCTAAGCTTCCACTTCCTTTATGCGAAACCTGTTCTTATAGATATAGATAAGTTTTGCATTCCTCTCGACTCTAATGTGTACCCAACTACACATACGTACATCCGGTTTTTCCTCTGGGTTAGTTTTTTCTTTGCAGTCTGTATTTTTGTCGTTTGCCTTACCGGATTTGACGTCATCGGTGCATTTGCACATTGTCATCGGATCCACCGCACATGCGTTACGGTTATTCCGGTATTAGACATTGAAATGCGCAAATATTTTTGAGGCTGACTTTGTGGTTTGCAGTGACGAACAAATGAATAAATGGCGTGCATATCGTCGGCGAGAGAAGTAACGGATGTTTGTACCGCTTTCGCGCGCGAATTTTTATCTCCTCTCGCGCTTGTCTTGCGCTTAATTCGATTAAATTGTTTTTGTGTGGGTGGGGAGGGACATCAGTCAGCAAACCGCCCGCCCGCCAACTAGTGCGTACATAATCAAAAGGTAATCAAGTGTACATTATTAGTATTAATTACAGCATATTAATAACGCGCGTCCTGAATGCATCGCGATGTCAGGCGCACCGCTCACGCAAGCGATCAGCGATGTAATACGATCGTTCGTTCTCCTCTCTTCGGCCAGCGCAGTGCGCAAAAATCGCGAAACATAATTTTCCATTCGAAATGTCATGCCGCGCTTCCTGTTGGAATTGTGCTAAGTAATCATTTTTGTCGACATTTCCATCCACTCCACAATGGAATCGCAGGTGGTCCCGTTTTCATTTTGCATTCGATTCTTCGTTTAATTGAATCGGCCGCCGCCAAGCGACAGTTGTTTTATTGTGGCGCGAGCGTTCAATTTAATACGCGAGCATTTACTTACTTATATTGATTGGATGATCAGATGTTCCGTTTCACTCCGCTGATGTTAATGAGGACATTTAAATATTTGTCCGAGCGGGTAACATGTGTTGCACCCCTTCAAAACGCAACCCTTTCCACGTTGATGGCTGATTGAGATTACTGATAGCGTGATGGGGCTTTATTATCAACCGGACCCGCATATTTCACCCACAAGTGTCCGTTTCGTTTTCAGTGCCTAACACAGTCATCATCAGCCAGCGAACAGCATCAGGCGTATATCTATCTGCATCTAGCCGCAGCCCTCATCATGAAAATTACATTGAACAATGCCCAGCTCGTAAATTTGCCCGTTTTCTTTTTCCGTCTGCTCTTTTTTTCGGGTTTTTCGGTCAAATTAAACGTGACGATGACGGCATACGTTTGGCACACGTTTTACACGTGCCTTACTCGTTTGGCTTTTACGTTTCGCCGACACACACACACGCACACGCGCCCCCGCATCACATCCCCATCTGTTGTGGCTGCTCGTCGGTCGACACGATTAATTGACCCGCCCGCGCGCGCGAGCGCACCATACACAACAGTTGTTGTTTTTTGTCTTTGCGCCTAGGCTGGCCAGCACGTGCGTTCGCTTTTCGAGATATAATAATGTTCCGCATTGCTGGGCATTAATTTAAGGGGACGGTGTCGTGGCTAGGGCGCTAGTTATAGAGTAGATGTCTAATGGAAGGTGCCTTATCGTCTTTTCGCTTTCATTCTGTCGTCGCCCGCGCGCGCGCTACCTGTGCGTCCGTCCATCGTCTTCTTCCTCTCCTATTTTCGCATCGCTGAACTGATGCTGGTGCAGTTTTAATTGGACAACACCTGTTGCGTATCATTGGGTGCAGTAGTAAAACCTGCTAATGGAAACGAAATTGGCACATATGTTTTTCGTTTTTCGCTGGAAATTAAGGTCTTCCTATTTCCGCCTATTGCCTGCCTCCGAAATGCAAATAACTGCCTATTTGAAGATTTGTTTAAAATTTTAAACAAAAAC
>JARJDR010002185.1:0-15973 GCA_030264135.1 Myllaena sp. GC000078
CGATTCCAATTCCGTTTTTTTCTGCGCTGCATGTGCCACGCGCAATGATGTGAATGGAAATGCGAAAGAAAATGAGGAAAATCGTTGTGGTCCATCCGCCGTGTGCGTGCAACGCATACGCGGTTAAACCCAGGGATTTAAGCGTGTTTTTGGGGTGTTGCCAAAGTTGAGTTGACAAAGTCTTTCTCTGCGTCTGTGCTTTGAGCGCACTGTCTTACACCGACTAAATACAGGTAAATGAAATTTTTGCTAATTAAACTAACGATCTGCGCGCATAGCATAGTGCGCAAGAAAGCGCTTTAATGAGAAGGATTGAACGACTGCATAATAGTGGGATATAAAAGAGGATTTTGCGGTGGGATTTGAATAATTCTTTTGCGTACTTACGCTTTTGTGTGCTCTAATCGCCTTTGGCGTTATCTCTCCTTGCACAATTTTCATTATTTATTACATTTCAAGTCCATATTTAATAACAGATTACTTATATATTTTTAGACATTGCCTTATTGAACGGTAAATTTTTTATCGAAGAACTTCTTCGCCCTTTTATGGGACGTTCAAATATTTATTAATATTTTTATACGCACTTAAACCCCGCACCCTACTGTCAGAGGAGCTCATCATGCGGAAGGAAAACATTGATTAAAATTGAAAAAGTTTTTTTTACGACACAAACGCGCAACAAAAAGTTACCGAAAGAAAAAAGTTGCGAAAAAAATATGGGGATAATCTAAATTATTAAATTATGAAACGGCGGGTGGGTATTATTAAAAACTTGTTTGTTGTTGCGACAAGTCGTGCCGAATCCGCTCAACAACAAAAACGTAATAAAATAGCGCCACCGCGCGTTGAAAATTCAATTTCAACGCTAAACAAGATCTGCGCCGCACTTTTATTATGTACTCTTGCGCCGCACAGATTCACTCCGCACTTATTTGTTTATGCAAAATCCTGTTTTTGACAGTGTAATAATTTGATAATCTTCTTTTTGTTGCAGGTGAGCTTCATATGCAACATATTCAATTTTTGAGGGTACATACATTATCATCGGAGGGTCGCTAGTGGGTAATTGTTATTCACCCCTATCGCTGGGGATGGCTTGACTCCTTCCTCCCCCACCCTTTTCCAACAAGTGGACTAGTTTAAAACGATCGGACGCGGCGATAATACATGGCTGTAAGCCTTTTAATCTCGCGTGTAATTATTGAGGGTAGCCGGCAAACAGCAAACAAACCTCAAAGTTTATGTTATTAAGTATGGGGCGCGAGAGCGGGGAAGAAGATGGTGATTAGCTCTAATCTAATGAACTGCGGCGTACCGTTGCTACCGTTGCAATGCTCATTAGTAATTGTTCGGCGTGTATCTTTATCTCGATCGGTATTCGGTGAGAAACGATGACTCTGCAGGACTCTTCTCAGGAATCTTCGGACATCGCCGCCCGCATACGTCAGCAGTAGTTGGGAGGATGCTGTCAACTTATCAATTTCCGTTTGTTGGCGATATTAATCGCAGTTTCTGCACACGTACGATAATCATCGCACATTGATTCAATTTCTTTCTCATCCTTCGATTCCTTCAACCGTCATCCATTGAAAAAAGGATATTTTCTTATGCGAGAAGTTTTGATGGTCTATAAGCCTTTCCGTTTGGAACTTTTCTGTGGGGGGATGATATTTTATAACAACAAACTTTCATATTTGTTTTTACTTTCGCTTCTTTTTTCCGCGTCTTATCTCGCTGAATATTTGATTCTCCGCTTGTGGAGAGTTTGATTTATAATTTTCGGCGTTGTCGTCGGTGGTGTAACTTTGCGCAAATCAATCATTCTCGCTTGTGACGTCCTCGAGGATAAATGGTGCTTCCGGCACGGCGGCAGCGGGTGCAAAGTGGTCGATTGCCACTATTTATTCTTTATCGCGCTCGGTAAATATATACTCTGGCAATGTAACCAACAAAAAAGTTTTATTACAAAGCCCACTTCATTATTTACCAACTGTCTCTCGCCTCCAAGAGGCTTTGCGTCATGTCTGGGTATTTGCGCATAAGACAATTCATTTGCCATTTGTCGCTTACTCGTAATTGATGAGTTTTTACCCCACGTATAAGGTATTGATATAGAAATTTGTAAAACAAAAATCCTAGAGCTATAAAACATTAATATCCCAGCTGGTGCTGCGGTGCAGAGAGATACCAGACGGTCGAAAAAAAATGGGCATTGCAAACGCTAACGAAATTTACGATGCTATCGCCATTCCCTCACACCCACCGCCACCGCACACTACTTCCGGGTCCGGAAAAGGCCCACCCATCCCGCCCGCCACCAAAAACACGTTTCGAATATTAGTTCGCGCGCTGGTAATAGTAACTATTGATTGGATTCGTGTTGCGTCATAAACATGTTGATGAAACCCACAACGTACCTATTTTAACGCTTCGCCACCGTATTGAGGATAATACCCAACTATCTCAATTATCTGTCTTATCCTCGTTTGGAGCTTATCGGCTCCATCGTTCATTGTGTAGGAGAGAGGTCTTGAAGATGCGCATGAACGGTCCGAGGAGGGTTAATCAGAAATTAATTCGCTCCTGTTGGCGAAGTGCACTCATAAATTATTCGATAGCGGCGGGGAGGGGGGGAGTGGTATTGCATAATCGTAAAATTCCGCACAACATGCCGGCCCGTGTTGCTGTTGGTGCAAAATATTTTATTTCACCCCCGAAATGCTTTTCTCTGGGATAAAATATGGGCGCGCACAATGTGCGTGTACACACTTGGGCGCGTTCGCGCGACACAAGCCGGCGCTGGCGCTGGGAGGATGGATGAAAGGGAACAATGAGCAATGAGGGCCAATAGGTTCCGGCGATTAGTCTGGTATTATCCAGGAGAGCTTAATACTAGGACTCGGGCGCAAAATTTCATCCTAGCTGCGCGATAATAAATAGGTAGTGTACTCGTGCATTGGGGGAAGTTCTCTGAAATTTTCGGGTATTGATCGGCGCGCGCGCGCTCGTTCCGGACTCGAATGCAGTAATATTCAACATATTTTTAACGATTATTCCATTTAACGCCCGGAAGGGCAGTGATGGCGTGCGTGTGGGTAATTAGACGCATATATGCGATGGTATTTCATTTCATATCCGCGTTGACACACGTTAAACATGTGAAAACACACGCGTGGCAGGACATTGAATTAAAGACCCTTTTTGTTTTCCCTTTTCCTCATTTTTGGCGCGCACCGAGTGAGCGGGATGTAAAAAGTTACTATTATCCAGCTGGAATTTCTCCACTCACTGCACGAGTATATACCTAGCTACTATATAGTATTATTAATGGTATTTTAGGGCAAGTTTCCCTCGTTTTTCCACGCCGCTGACCTTGCATCATGCAAGGACACGCGCATGCAAAGGTGAGGGGCTGCTTCCGTCCCCACCGCACTCGAACCGTGCGGGGTAATAATAATAATTCGTCGTCGGTCGTCGGGATACGGCGTTCCATTTCGTTACGCGATGCACTTAACACTCACCAGCTAGTCCTGGCATTGCACACCGATGCAGATGATGTATCATTCCTGGCGCCAGACAGACGACGACGATGCTATCGCCTGCGTGTGGGCAAACTTTTATTTCGAGAGGTCTTGACCCCTCCACTCGCCTCCAGCGGGCCAAGAAACAGGAAAAGCGCTTTTCTCTTCTCATCTCTTCCCTTCTCGGTAACATCCAGCCACTTCCGGGGCGGCGAGGGGAAGGAAATTGGTTTACGCTATCGGCATCATAGCCCCCGTCGAATTTCTATTTTATTTCGCTTAAACATACATATAACAGTGCGTACTTTACGGCATTGCATTCCTTTATCTTATTATCGGTTTATAAGCGAAGCGCGCAACGCGTAATTGAATTATCTCTTGCGCTGCCTGTGGATGCGGAATGGAAAAATGTAATTCGCCCGCCTCGCTTTTCAAATAGCTAGAATATATATTTGAAAGTCTACGCCGTAGGGGTAGAAGGAAAGGGAAGGGAAGTTTCATGATATTTTTGGCAAAGGAGAAGCGAAATTCACTCTAGCTTGCGTGGTGCGTTTAAAACTTCTTACGGCCCAGTGGCACGCGTTGTGGGCCATGGAACTGAAAATGGAAGAAGAAAAAGGAAGGGAAACTTTATTATGGTCGTTTCGGTCCGGCAATATCCTTGTTGTGCTTTGTGTGGTCAGAGCGGCGAACCTAAGAAAGGTTGTGCGGTTCAATGTTATGATTGTCACACGGCGAACCGGAAGTGTATGTGCAACCATTCATAATATATGCTTGAAATGCATTCATAAAAATTCTGCTTTTATTTAAGTTTTTTTTTGCATTCTTTTAAAATATTTGAAATAATCTTAAATACTTACTAAACATTTAATGCTAATTGTGATAATAGTTCTGCAACGTAAAAGATTGAAAATAGAAATGATTTTGCACGATCCGAATGAAATGTGACACTTAATTGATTAGGACGACCTAATTGCATGTCACACGAGTGTGGCCGTAAGATGAGAGAAAGGGTCCATCTTGATTGCTCTTTTATGAGGTATCATCATCAGCACGGCAATCAACAATCATCCAAGCCACTATTCAGAGCCACGCAAAAAAGGTTTACGTGGATAATATCCGGGCAGCGAATAAAATTTGAAGAATTTTCCTCGTGCATGCATCAACAATCGAAACGAATTAAAACTTTTCGCAACTTATACCTCCACCTCCCCCGCCAACCCCACTCACCCTCTGTCAGTCTATGGATGGGAGAACATCATATAAAAGTTTTATTAAACTCGCGCAACAAATGGGGCTGAAGCCAATGCGACCGACCGACTGACGCCTAGGAGAAGAAGAAGCAGAAGAAGTTGTGGAGGAGGAGTAGGGCGAAAGTTTCTGCACTCAAAATTGAGAAACTAAGCCGTTGGCGGGTGATGACGATGATGACGGTGGCGATTGATCTATTGGCATTCATCCGCTAAGCGCCGGCGTTTATGCAGCGTGCCCTTCATTTTCCCGCCGCGCCGCGCCGCCACCCACCTCACTTATACATAATCCATGAATTTTTAAATAAATTACCATCCGCGCCGGGCATGGGCGCTTGGTGACCTAGATAAACTCCACTGGCTGCCGCGAGTCGAGATTAACTTCGTAATGAAACTGAAAACAAGAAAACGCCCCCTTCCTCCGAGTATGTACGAGTATATAGGTATAGTACTGCATGCATTATTTATACCCATCATTCCTTCGGCAAACCGATAAATGTGCGCCGGGGAGATTTTTGCCGTCGACAAACAAACGGATTGCGTTTGGGAAAACATTCAAGCTGTCATACCTACATCTCCGGCTGCTGCTGTTGCTGTGGCGGACAACAGATGCAACAGCAGATTATGAAGACGGCGCCGGCCGGCGCGGCGTACGCAATAGGAAGTCGGTTTTTCGCTCTCTTCCAACCATATAGTACTAGCTCAGCTGTATGGTATGCATTGCATTGTGCATTGCGCCAGCGAAATGATATCGCGGGGGATGAAAACATCACGGAAACAAGAAACGCCACCGCACCGCGAATGAATAGTGCACGCGATGCACAACGCACAGAGATTTCCTTCGTTTTACGCTTGTTCACTTGACAGTTGATGTCATAAGTTCCCGCCGCCTGCGCCGTCGACGTCTTCGTATGTTTCCCGACTTGTTCCCCGTCGTGTGTCATATATCATCGCGTTAAATACGACGATTTTCAGTTGAAGAGCAGGTACGGCTTTTCAAGGACTGGAGAAAACCCTTTACACAGGCGCAGGAGGCGGGAAATACTCTGCATGCGAGATGAAGCGGTTGGGTACGGCCTCTAAGCGCATCATGAAAATTACATGCGTTGCTTCTACTTCTACTTTGCGTACACGTATTTCCGCCCTTAATTCTTAATGCGTAAAGGACAATGCAAGTGTTTCTACGGCAATACAAATAAATTTTTAGTACTTTAATATAGACAAGAAATAAAAGGGCGATTTTTATCGGAATTCAATTTTGCTGCCCTGCGTACAATGAGCCGGAAGTTATTTTTGTTTTTTATGCGACAAAAGTTTTACACTCTCTCCACTTTGCACCTCGTTGAAAAGTTAAATTTCTTCCGAGACTTGCCGCTGCTGCTGCACACCTGCCTTCGGGGAGCGCAAACTTCCGGAATTAACCCAGAGACAGCTTAAAATCGTCAACATTTCTTGTGTCGTATGGATTTTTCTCCCGACGCAGTACACAATAGCAACAGCATTCCTCGCACCCCTATTCTCTTCACAGCGGCATTAACATTCGCGATTTCCCCACGGACTCGAAATACATCCCGCCCTCCGTCTGTGTTTCTCCGGTGTGTTTTCTCGGGGCAAGCCGCATAAACTTCAATATCGAAGGCGCATTAACCTTATGCTGCTTGCTTGTTTACCGGCCCGAACTTCCCCACCGCCCACCGGAGAGGAACCAGCAACCAATAAGCCATAAAATTCGCGTATCGTGCGCCCTCGATCTTCGGCTCTATCATCGCCCATGGTCAGGGCAGCGCAGACATCCGTTCCTGGCGAGCAGATTGTAATTTTGCGATACATACAATGTTCGGGCAAAGCTCTCCACCCCATTTGTTAGATGTTGCCTTATCGAGGAGGGAGAGAAGTGTACTTTATGCGACACTTTTGCGAATGTAAAGTGATATACTCCTCATTAAGCCCTCCTGATGTTACCTTGGAGACACTCTCTTTCATTTTTCTTCATCTTCTTGCTTTCAATATTTCCAAGCAGGGGCAAAGGAAACAAAATTCATTACACTCGTTGTAGGTTTGATGATGCATTGGCGCACGGGAAACTTTCCGGATAAATATCCAGCCATTAGTTATTGTTGTTGTTGGCTGGGGCGGCGGGAAAAGAGGGTGAGAGGGAGGAATGAAAAATATTTCTAATAACACCGCGCACGGTTGTTCGCTATTGATTGCTGCACCCCCCGATGCAATTTGTCGGTGCAGCAACAATAAATAAAATTAATGCATCGAATCAATTATAAAAATTCTCGAGTGCAGCAGATGGTTTTGCGGATCATTATTTCAACGTCGAGCATTGGCATATTGCATTTGGCGCGAAATGAATTTCGCGGCAAGCGGCGACAACAGGCAATTGATCAGCTGCGCCCGCCACCACCATCACCATCGTCGTCGGCGTCGCGTGCGAGGGTAGTTAAAGGAAATGCGAAGGGTGGTTGTGTTCGACAGTGACGTTTATGAAATCCGGTGCGTTCCAAGGATTTCTTATTCACTACACGCGTGTGGTGTGTGTTGTTTTGGGGGTTGCTGAGATGAGGGTAGAGCGAGCGAACTGAGGGTTGGGAGGGTGTAACATACTTTTCCATTAGTTTCCCTGCCGTGCGTTAGTGCGACGCGAGATGGGGAGATTGCCCGTAAATTGAAATCGAAATAAAGTCATAAACGTGTTTCCAATATGAGAAATTCCGGGCATGTTTCACGCGTTGCGCGCGCCCCTTCTGTCAAACACGATATTAACTATTAGTTAGCGTGTTGCGTTTGACTTCAAAATCAAACTAAACTTACGAAGGTTTTGATGGTGAAGTTTAATCGTTTTATTGTTAATTGTGATTTTAACTGGAATAATTTAATTTTTATATAATACTCGCGGGTATCAGTGGAATTGAAATCGAATGGATTTTTCACTCTGCACATATTTATTTATAGATTCGTCGTTTAAAATCCCGAACATTATCGTAGAGTTTTGCCGAGCTAGTGTTTCATTCGGATTACCGCATTACGCGCAACGCGATATGGATCATTATACGGATGTGTGTTTGCATGATATTATGATATTATGCAATACGATCAGTACGAGTATTTTACCATTTTCCGCGGCAGATTTATTGATGATGAAAATATGAAATGAAATTTATATCATCTGCAGTTTATATTGTTCGCTGTATTGCGGTTGCGAATGATGTATACACGTATTTCTCTCTGTTTATTTTATTACGATAAAAATAAAAGCATAAAATTATTATTAAACCTATTAATGTTATCGTTGCTAGGTACACACACACACGTATTACTATTATTGATTCAGAGAGATATAAATTTGATTCGAAAGTGCGCATAACTAGTTGTTTTCTTTTCCCGAGAGTGCCTTTCCATGATTATTACTATTTGCTTTGGCTCAGCATACATTTATACCGATTTCGTTCAGTTATTATTACTATGTGTGCACTTGTGCAGCTTTTCATATTTTAGTACGCAAAAAAAGCGAGTGTGAAAACATCCAAATGGACACCCTATGTCGGGCGAGTGCTTTTGAAGCGATGCGAATTACACACAAAGAAACGGCGGACGCACCCTCGCACTTATCTCCACTGCGAATGACAAGCCCGCGCACGCCCACGCTCCTTGCGCTAAAGAATAGGACATAACATGTTGTAAATATTTTTTAATCGCGCTGATAAAATTAATTCCCTCCGCGGGCGGGCGGCGATGGGGCCCGGCGTTAATTACTTTTCCGTTTTTTTTACGACGACCGTTGTCGGCGGACAACGGGTAAGGTCTTATAAAAATGTGGTTTTATCGTCCTGTTTTGTTTTCACGCCTCTGCCCATCCCGGTTTTATTTGTTTGTCCGCCTTCCGCCTCGGCGCTGAATTACGTGCAACAACGTCGTTACGGCATGTCATCAACAAGGGCGTGAATAACAACCCGTCGATGTGATGAATATTTATCCGGCGCGCTTTTATCGATAAACTTTGATCGGCGATCGTTAATTTACATTTTTAAACAACCACGGCCCGCAAAAATGTATTATTAATCTCCTCGCTTCGATGTGGATGGCGGGCGGTGGTAAAACAGCGCATCTGCTGAGGGAGCTGCGAAGAGGAAGGAAGAATTCCTTTAAGTATACACCATTTCCACAATTTCCTTAATGCATACACTGCCGTCGCGTCGGTCGGTTCGTTGTTTCGTCCTTTTATTTCGATATAATCGCACTGGGGCGCTGGCGCTCGCTTTAGCGCTGGTTTTCATTTTCATTTGCGTAACTGCAATCTATTACTTACACAGAGATTCAGAGTTCATAGCAGGCGCACACAGAAGGAGATCGACTAAATTAATTTCTTGCATACAACCGCGCCGCGCTGTTGTTGTTTGCCCAAACGGTATTATCTTAATATCGCTTAGGATTTCGTCATTATTCGTTAGTAATAAAGAAATGCGGGAAAGCGAGAAAGCTTGCTTTAATTAAATACCACCCGGCACGTTTTTATCCGCTTTCAAATCGCCAAGGAGAAGAGTTTAAAAAGTGAACACGCAAGGAAGGCGATCGCCTTGCCTTGATGATTTGATTCATGCCCGCCACCTGAAAATAGTTTTACGAGGTTTACACTTAACCGTGTGCTTGCTTCCATTCCGGGGTGGGTTCATTTGTTTTCGAGCGGAAAAACGTCGGTTGTTTTGATTCGAGAATCGCGTGCATTGCACGATGGTTTTAATATGCAAAAGAGTGCAGCAAGGCGCGGTCATTTTCCGCTATACCGAGCGTAACAACAACTTTAAACATTAAACGCGTCCTAGAATTCAAGTAATGACAATAATACTAGAGTAATATGTAGAAATTTGATATTATTCTAATGGCGAATTGTTTCGTGGCACTCAACATCCGTTGATGACTGTGATTTCAACTTTTATTATCACGTCACATCGTAAAAACTAAAACTATCGCAAGTATGGTTATTATTATTATCATCCGATTATTATGTGACCAAACGTGTTGAATGCACAGAACTTCTCCCAACTTCCCAAATATTACTTTAAAGTTTAGTATATTTTGCGCTAAGTATTTTTTATTATCCAGCATAATTCCGGTGCCTAGGAATAATTGATATTTCTCTCTCTCTGCAGCTGGATGAGTATTCTTTTTTCCAGTGGGGCGAAAATAGCGAGCATGGGAAAGTACATACCGACATGTCATCCATTTACATGCCATTCCATCTTCGCCATTTCTATTACGTTAACGCCGAGCGAGCGAGCGAACGAACGAACGAACGAACGAACGAAGCACTCTCTGCACGCCCGGGCTTCCAATACTTTGGTATATTTCGTGCGCTCTGGTATTTGCACAAGCCCCGTAAGGCAGCTAGCGGAAAACTGCGTTGCGGGGCGGCACCATTACGACTAATGGCGCCCCAACGTTACCAGATATAAACGAATACGCATACCTAGCCCGTCGACTACGACTTCGTCTACATCTCATCGGCAATGAATGCCATGCATGGCATGTATGCGGCCGTTGGAAATTTTATCCGTAATTAGATTACCTGAATGCGAACGAATTGTGTCGAGCGTCGCATTGCTTCTTCTTCTTCTTATTCATCTTCAGCGTCTCGTTTTCGTATGGAAATCGATGTTTTATAATACGACCAAGAAGTAAGAAACCAAAACAGTTGCGGTACGTCATTATCGTTTGGCATATAAATTTGATTCATCGAACACACGTTCACTTACGAGTAATCTGTATTCGTGTTGGAAATTTAAAAACTTTTTTTCCCTTTGTACTCTTTGCATTGCACCTGAGCTTTAGCTCCAAACGAACAATCTATGAAATGCCAAGAGGGCATTTCCAATATAAATGTAAATTTTGCAATTTTTTTCCTGTTGCGAGAGCAACAGGGAACATATTTTGCTGTTTCCGCAATTTGCAGCGATGCGCTGATGCGCGACAATTAAATTTGCACCGCCGATTTGCATGTAATAGCCAATTCGGCCCTCACAATTGATTTTCGCTTGGATTAATCGAAGCCCTTCTTGGGAGGGAGGCACAACAACGGAAGAAAAAAATCCTTTACGCTACGTGGCTCCTGGTGGGCTGTCCGACACCTTTCAAAAAGCGACGCTGGCAGAGTGTAAACGTCGACGCTCGTAATCAAATTGGTCGCGTTTGGCGTGTGCAAGCGCGCGCGCAAAGCGGCTTCCGCATGCGAAATTCCTAACTTAATAAATTGTCGCCTCCCCGAGGGATTAGTTCCACTAGCTGCTGCTGGCGCTGGAAGAAATTGTATTTTGTTGCTCGCTGCACGTAACGGCCCTTCGCTTTGCGCATCAACTGTGGCTGCTGGAAAACAGTCTTTAAACTCGACCACAAAAGAAATCCGCGCCCGGCGCCTTCACTTTAATATCCCCACGATGAAGACCACTTCTTCTTGGTTAAACTGTAAGTACATTATTACTCATGTGTGGAGCAGACGAGGAGGATGCAGTACGCAGTGATTTGTTTCCTGTGGATGTCTTTTCGTGTTATTGCAACTCGTCGAATTCCAGGCGTAATGCGAAGCGGCTGCCGGCGTAATCCAATAAAGCACGTAGGAGCGCAGCCAATAAAGACGACGGCTCTTTCTCTCATGGGTGATTTTGTGCCGCTCATAGGTGCAATCGGTATACGTGATATGAAATAGTTTTGCGTCGTCGACATTTACAGCGCTGAAAGTTTTATCATACACTCCGTGTGCAAGGCAGTGATACGCGGTCGTAATTGGGGGGTAGGTGTCTGATTAAATCACGTGCGTCGCTCTCTCTCGAATTACTAACTAATTAACTTCATAACACCAGCGTCGAGGCGCTTGTCATCTCGGATTTCCCTAATGCCAGACGAAAAGACGCAACGCGACTCAACCCGACGACGTACACGTGCATTAATGAATTCTTGAACTTTCGACTCCGTGCGTTAATTTCGGGTTAATCTCGGCGCCGCCTCCTGTTTCTTCTTCTATTTCTTCTTCGTGTGTTGCACGATGACAGGTAAGGGGCACTAACACGCTGTGAAATTAAATTATATACCATTATCCTGTCGACGTGGATGGGGCGAAATTCATCGTAAATCTTACATCATCACCAGCCGAAAATATTCTTCGTCCTATTGTTTTCCTCGGCGCACGCACGCTGGGGGATTGAAAAGAATCACGCCGAATTTGGCGTCGACAATTGCCCGCCATTCATTCCTTCATTTCGCCGCCATTCATGATGGGCGAGGGTGCTAATCGGCGCAGCGAAAAGAAAACCACAAAAGGGAATGCGTGCGGTGATGCGTGAAGATTCTCGACAACTATTCCACATTCTACGTCTTGTTTCTCACAACAAAAAAGGCTTCACTTTTTTATAATTCATTTTTTACGAGTATATTACAATGTTTAAGGTTCATTTCAAATAATATTGCTTTCAATGCTTTTGGAGGTTTTGTTTTCCCCAAGGAGTCATTCGCCATCCATCTCAGTTTGGCGCAAACATGTCGAATGGCCCAAAGCGGCGCTTAGCACACGATAATTGCTATAAAACATTTTTATACATCTCTTCTGCCAATTCCTCGCACAGCAATCTTTCCACTTGCTATCTTTATTGTTTGGCTTTTGTTGTAAGACTGTGATAGCACGTAGCGCATCATAAATTAAGTAACTTTATGTGCATGCATTGCGCGACGACATAACCGCTTCCTTATTACCGATACGCGCAGATACATTGTACTTCTTGTTCTTCCTTCTTTGCTTCACTGCAATATCGAATCGGAAGACGCTTGCTCGCTCGTTTTACAGCTTCCTCCCCGCCGGCAAGTGGTTGTTTGTTTTCCACGCTTATCCAACGAATATGTTCAATTCCCCAATGGTTTGCGATATTCTCAATAAATTTCCCAGCACCGAAATTTTACGCCTTTCGTTTTATTGCAATGTTTGCTACGTACATACATTCATGGCTTGCAGGAAAGAATGTATTTATATTAAAATATGAACGGGATGCGCTTTGGAAATGTTGCCGCCAGTTTTGCGTCAGATTGTGAAATGAAATGATAAGAGTGGTATTTTTATCAGGACAACTCATTATTTCCGCTGGAATTTTGCCGTTTTGGTTGGCGGAGAAAGGGGTTGAATCACAACCGAATACGTATGCATGCGGCGGTTAACGATCTGACGTAAACATTTCCGCGCTTGCATTGTGCATATCAAAGCGAAGACGTTGTGCATGTGCACCGTGTCTTGACGATGAAGAACCCGAAAGGAACAATACGAAGGAATAATGGTTGTCGTTGTGCGCGCGCTTGCAAGCGTGTGCATACCACATTTTCCTTATTTCCCGTCGACGCGCCGACGTTTGACGATGCATTGTTTCGAGAGATGGTGCTTTCACTACTAAAAGACCTGTCACGAAACATTTAAATGCGCCATTGAAATAAGAAATAAGAAAAGTTTATCGCCGTTTATTAATAGCACACGAATAATTGCTAACATATTTTCGTTCTTTGTTTCAGGTAAGCTGAAGCGTTTCCATTCCTGCGTTCGCAATGCAGCAAGAGGACCAGTAATGAGTTTTGCAATTCAATTATAATACAACTACTGCGTTCGTTCGCAAATTGTCCACCATGCCTGGAATTAAAAACGTGCGCCGCGGATTTTTCCATTGCTGTGTTATAATTACAACAACCATTCACGCCCGCACAGCAGCAGCAGCAGCAGCAAAACCATTATAATTGTTTTAATCGTTTGTTATTTGTTGCTGTTGTTTTTTGGCTGGCGGAGCGTAAATGATCCATTGAGTGGGCCCCGGCTGTCGTCCTTAATTCGTTTTTCGGGAACAAGGGATGCCAACATTAACCTCTTCCTGTCCGTGTCGGGTTTTTTTCACCCCCCGACGTGCAATGCTTCCATTCCACTTCGCAGCCTTTTATTTATTTGCCCACTTTGCACCCGCCGGCTTAAACTCTCGCAGCACGTGAGTCTTGAATCCGGAGATAAATAATGTAAGGGTGCGCAAAAATGTAACACGGGAGGCTTATAATTGCGACTGGACCCAGGGCGGAAGATGTGATCCACCGCTCCTAACGACATTTTAAAACAGTACATTACGCATAATTAGCCCGAAATTTGTTTGCGTGCGCCGGATGCTATCTCGGCCGGAGATTTATGCGCTGCGCGCTTGGATTTCATTTTATTTTATTTTCGACAATTATAGATGGCATTTCATTCATTCGGAATCGAAATCCGGAATCCGCATTGTCGTCATTTGATTAGCGGGCGGAATTCCATGTCAATATTGATTGAACGATATTGAATTTATCCAGCCTATTCCATCCATCGTCCTTTTTTTGCCAGTGAAACGAATGAAAAACGCTTCATAATAATAATAGCTTTCATAATAGCTTTCGCATTTAATAATAATTAATAATTGAAACGGCTGCTGCTGTGCAAACGTCAATTTGTAGAAAGTTTCTATTTCGGTTCGCATTTTACGCGAGATATATGGATACGTCGCGTCCTACATTTTGCGATTGTCAACCCGGCTGGAGGGTTGCCATGTTTCGCACTTTTCGCGGTGGGAATGATGAAATCAGATCACCCTTACGGGTACTCTTCGACTACTTCGCGCGCGCATAACAATGGAAAACGTAACAGTTTTGCTCTTATTTCTGCGTCGCTTGTCTCTCAAAACAGCAAACAGCAAACATCTCTCTCGTCGTTCTTGGCAGCCAGTCATTAGTGGCAGCGCCGTCGTCATCATCAGAAAGAGAGTATTGATTCGCCTTTTGTGCAATACTTTATATTCCGTTTGCTGGCGCTAGCAATATTACTTACAATGGGCCCCATCGTGACACGCCTCGACTGGGCTGGGTTTGTGTGTTGTGCGTGGGTGGGTTATTTGGCCGCGTTGTGATTTCTTTGCGGGCGCGCGCAAATGCAAATGACTTGGCTGCGTGTACAATTTGCGCGCGTAAATCAGTTCGGTTCGACTATTATCGCTTTTAATGAAGCCATTGCAATCAGATTTATGATGACAGGGAGGTAAACTGCGTCCTGTATGCTTTTGTTAATTGATTTATGCTCTAATTAACTTATGCTTGAGATGGGGATTCTTATTTCTAAAAAAAGCGGCTCGTGTATACGTAAATTGTTTACATAGCATATTTCATCTTGTTTTACGTCATATGATAAACATCTTTTCGGGAAAAAAAACAAATTACGCTTCGATGAGAACATTATCACTTTATACTGGTTCATTTTTCTTTATGTTTTGATGTTTATAATCAATCAAATTTAATTTAAAACAAAGTTTCCTGTCTGGATAATAATGAATGTAAAAATCTTATAAACCTTCGAAATTTACGAGAAAATGTTATAAACATATTACTTTTTATAAATTTTGAAGGAAATAAGTTCAGTATAAATTGCGAAAGGAACTTCTTACGAGTATGTGCGATTCGTTTGTTATTCGAACCGAGTTATATTCCAATTTTCACACTTCGAACGTGTTCGGGCGCAAGTTTTCCAATGCCCAATTTCAGCACGCGTTTGCCAATGCAGAACATGATGTTACTTCATCCCTCCATCAAAAATGTACGAATATGCTACGTACAATATGCCGCACGTCGGAAAAAGTGCATTAACTTCATTTCCATGCCGCTTTCAGCCACCTACCTATTTTCTTGCGCATGGCAATCGCAGAGACAGAACAATGAAATTGAATCAATTCCACGCTGGCCTTGAGCCCTTTTGAGTGACTCCAATGATTTCGTCGATAATGCGAAATGGGCGGCGACATCCTCTTCGTCGTCGTCGGTCGGCGAAATCGAAGTTCATTCCCGGAAATGTTGTCTCATCACCGCAATGATGGTAGTTTTCGCTGCTCGCAGTATTTTTCCTCAAGGTTTAAAGCCGGTGGAGAGTGTTCTCGCTTTGATTTTTCTCGTAATTTTTTCGTCGAACGCTCGAGAGAAAATGTTATTTGAAGTTCTTTGCGCTGCGTGCTGCGCGCTGCGAAGCTATTTGCCGATTGTATTCCTTCCCGCTGCGGACGTGTTACCTTTTTAGCCGACACCAGCTAGCAGCTAGCGCACTTACTTCTTCTTATCGCCACCCTCCCCCGGTTGGTATGATTTGGGTCATCTTTTCATATCTACGTAGCGCGC
>JARJDR010002192.1:0-28724 GCA_030264135.1 Myllaena sp. GC000078
CCTTAGCAAGGGGGAAACATTATACTAATCGAACCCTAGCCAGATAACAAATGAATAACAATATTTACATAAAACAACGTCTGAAAACTAACTGTAATAATCATCTACTTACTAGGATACTTGTTAGGCCAGTGAAGAAGAGGAAGAGAAACACTTCTTGCATATTGTTAGTACTAAGTTAAGCATTAGGGGCAGTCGCAAGAAATCAAGATGCATTCAAGTAACATATTATATTAGAAATGAATTCAAGATGGAAGTGTTTCAAAAAATTAGTTACGTTTCTTTTTTTGGCTTGTTATTCTGCAGCTTAGAATTCACACAGCGATACTGAAGGAAGAAGAAACGAGAAAGAGAGATAAAGGCGACGTGCTCGTTGGTACAAGTCTTACGTATAAGAGTTTTCAACTTTTTTTTTAATCGGTTTCGTTTTTCATTTCATTTCTTGGATGTCATATGGTTTTTTGTTCGTTAAATATACCAACAACACTAAAATAATCGTTCTACAAACAACGTCACCAACTCTCGTGAGCCGGACACATAAAACGAAAAGAACAATATCTTTACATTAATAATCATAACAATAATAGAATTACATAATAATCATAAGTAATAATAAAAAAGAAAATTATTTATACAATTGGATGATAAAGTAATAACAGCTCGCCTGCGATTTGTTAAGGTTTGTTTTTTCTTTCTCGGAGGGTGGGGTGGATTGTGGAAATGGGGTTTTTAGTAGAGTAATGCGATCCTTTTCACTAATAGGATATTTCTCTTTGTAGGGAGATGATTCGGTCGGTTTATCTTAGTTTAGATTAAATTTTTTTTGGGATTTCGTTTTTTTTTGTGCTTTGTACACATTATTGGGGTTGATGTGTACATGCTCTCTTCTTTCAACGTCCCCGTTCTACGTCGATGCGAGGAATATCTCTATTCCCTGACCGTGACAACCTGGGCAACTGTGGAAAGAATTTCAAAAATCGATTAATAATTGTTCTTTGGATGCACGACGTAAATTGAGTAATTAATGCAACAACTCACCCAAGTCAAAAGGCATCGTCCAAGTGTCTCATATTCTTGGCGTTTTTTGTTTGTTTGCAAGTTATGCGATGCGCATTGTTAATAATTGCAGCGCATAAAATCCGTGTCGGCATCCTTATATCGGGTCGATACTACTGCTTTTGTTTTATTGCGACGGTTAGTGAGCCACACACACTACTAATCACACACAAATCTTCAAACATTATAACAAAAATCATCATGTGTATTGTAAATGCGTGTCATCGAGGAACGAGGGGCTGAACGTTGAAAAGATTTTTATTTTTATGTTCAACATAAAATCCACTCAATCTTCATCGGCATCATCATTCCAAAAATTTACAAATTGCTTCACTTCTTCATCATTCTGCTACCAATCATCGCTTCTGTGTAGATTCGGTAATAGATAATTAAAGTATTTATGTAATGTATGTATGTACAAACGGTTCTCCTTCTGATCTCATCATGCTAGCGCTACACCGCTACCGGAAGAAAATAATTATTGTTATAGGTTCGTCCGTTTCAATCGGATAATATTCGCCATTATTTTTCCTGCAATCTTTTTCAATAGTTTTCTAGAAAAATCCATCCCAGGACAAATAGTTTCTCTAAAATTGCTCTCTCAAAGTCGAGAGAATGGGAGACAGCCACACCCTCAAATCGCGACCAGTGATTATTCATTATACACATTGGTAATAAATACTAAAGAACTGATTTTATCGATATCATAATAGCTAGCTAATTAAATAGATAATAGATAAGGTAAGAATATGTTAACACAATCATATTTCGTCTTCATTGAAACCATTTGTCATCATCAATCGTCAAAAGAGCAATGAATTCCTTTGAAATTTATCTGCATATAAAAAACTCGCACATACAACATTCTCACGCGTACGTCTACTAACACGATTGTTCCTACTTGACCCTAGAATATGTACGATTAAAGACGTGGGGGGAAGATAAGTGGTGTAAATTCAATCAAAGTTTCGATTACGTTAGTAAATCCGTAGTAGTATTAGAGTAAATCCCTTACAAAGATCGATTGAACTTAAGTACGAATTTGATGGAGAACTGGGTGTGTGCTCATATCCAACTAAACTATTTAATCGTACTCGAGCAAATGCATATACATATTAAGTCGTGATTCTGGTTAAATATGTGTATAAGTATTGGGGGAGAGGAAGAAATTTCTTATCGCATTTTTTCGTTTGTTGTCTCTTCGCCGCAATATGGATATTGTTGATCAGATACAACAACCGTGTCAGTCTTGGTTTTACCACGTGATTCATCATAGTTTGGTGTCCCCGATCCTTACTCCATGTTCCGATCGTTTCGATTTTATCGCTAATTAGGTAGGTAGTTGCGTTACACCCTTGTCCGTGCATTAAATTGCGTTTGTTTTGTCGGTTACTATTCTTTTTCTTGTTTGTTTTTTTTGGCAGAGCACACACAATGTGAGCATTTAATTCGTCGGTGTGAATTATTCGCGCTCCCAAATAACATTTCTTCTAGCATAATAAATTTTACTAAATCACAACACTTTGTATATGTAAATGAATGGATTTAGATATTTTAAATAGTCCCATGTCTTCCGTGAAATTCATTCATTTGCTGCTGCGCCTCCCGATATATTAAATTTCCCTGACTATTTTGTTGTATGAAACCCATTCCCTAGGTAGTGTGCATTCCACACGCGCACAACGCATTGTTCGGTATTGTTATTTTGCACACGCACACAGCACACAGCGAATACAGCACGTGTCCCTTCCTCGTCGTTCGGAGGCGGAAGCAGTGTGCCATCGTCCCGTCGACCGCCGAGCGAGCGTTTGTTTCGCTGTGAAGTAAGTGGCGGGCGGCGGCGGGCGGTTTGGGTGGTATGTGTGTGCGATAGTTTGATGGTGGTGATGCGTGTGTTAATTCAGCGCGCGAGGGGTTGTGATTAGAGCGGCCCGTAGATCACGAGGCCAAAGAACACAGCCCACATGAGCACAATGCCCCACACAGTGTATATCGGATTCTCACCGTCGGTGATCTTCCTGGCGACGAACTTCAGCGTCTCGTCGAGCAACACCACCGGAATGGAGAACTTCATCACGGTTACCCATTCATCGGTACCCAATGGCGTCACTTGGAAGATTTGCTAAAACGACACCAGGCACAAAATGAATATCTGCACGAGAAGTGAAGCCGCAATACTTACGGCAAGAACTTCGACGTAGAGGATGACGAAGTGCAGACCGAAGGAGAGAGCCATGGCACCAATCAACCAGGGGTTGGACCATGGGGGCATCGCAATCAGCGACTGGTTCTCAGACAAGCTATCGGATAATCACACCAATTAGAGATTTGCTATGAACTAGCAAAATAATTACACAAATACCTGTTCATGGCGTTCAACATTTCGATGGTGACCAGCACGGACAGAGCCATAGTCATCGGATGAGGGTCGTGGAAGATGTTGCAGTCGACGGTCTTGAACTCTTCCAGGGTGTTGCCGTAGCAGGACAAGTGGTGGGTCTACAAGAGAATGGCATGAGATCTGAAAATGCGTGGCTAAGAAAGAGATCACTTACAAGTTGGTGGTAGGTCAGCTGCGGGCCCTCCGGACAGTACATGAACCACCATGCGGCAGCGCCAACAGTCGCAGCGCCGACATAGCCACCGATGGCCAGGTAGCGGAAGAACAACCAGCCGGTGATAAGAGACTCGTCGGCGCGGCGCGGCGGCTTCTGCATGATGTCGAGATCGGGTGCGTTGAAGCCGAGAGCGGTGGCGGGCAGACCGTCAGTGACCAGGTTCACCCACAGCAGCTGGACGGGGATGAGCGCCTCAGGCAGACCCAGCGCGGCAGTCAGGAAGATGGAGACGACCTCGCCGATGTTCGACGAGATGAGGTAGCGGATGAACTGCTTCATGTTGTTGTAAATGGCACGACCCTCCTCGACGGCGGCGACGATGGATGAGAAGTTGTCGTCGGCGAGCACCATCTCGGAGGCGGACTTGGCGACGGCAGTGCCGGAGCCCATGGCAATACCGATTTCGGCCTTCTTCAGAGCGGGCGCATCATTCACACCATCACCAGTCATGGCAGAGATTTCGTTCATGCCCTGCAGGAACTCAACGATCTTCGACTTGTGGGAGGGCTCGACGCGGGAGAAGAGACGAGCGCGGGCGACGGCGGCCTTCTGCTCGGACAGCGGCAGGTCGTCGAATTCGCGACCCGAGTAAGACTTGCCGGTGGTGTCCTCTTCCTCGGTGAAGACGCCAATGCGACGGCAGATAGCCTCGGCGGTGGCCTTGTTGTCGCCAGTGATGACAATGACGCGGATGCCAGCGGCGCGGCAGCGAGCGATCGAGTCGAAGACTTCCTTGCGCGGGGGATCCAACATGCCAACGACACCGACGAAGGTGAGGTTCACTTCATACGTGTAGAATTTGGTCGAGTCGCCCAGATCCATATCGTCGGGCTTCATCGGGTTGTCGGCGATGGCAAGAGCCAAGCAGCGCAGAGTGTCGCGGCCAGTACCGTATTGACGGGTGAGGTCCAGGATGCGGTTCTTGAGGACGTTGGTGAGCGGCAGTTTGGAGCCGTTGACGCGGGCGTGTGTGCACCTATCAAGAACGCCCTCAGGAGCGCCCTTGACGAAGAGTTTCGGTCCGTTGCCCAGTTTGCTAGCCTTGAGGGGAACGCAGTACGACGACATGGATTTGCGATCGCGCGAGAACTCCAGTGTGAACTCTTTCTTCCACTTGGTCTCAATCTCCTGGCGGACGCAGATCGCAACGCCGCGACGGTCACCGGACTTGGTAACGTTGAACGGATTCATCTTCTCGGCGAGCACAATCAGCGCCGTCTCGGTGGCTTCACCGACCTTCTCGAAGGCCTGCTTGAACTCGTTGAAATCGATGGCGGAGTCATTGCACATCACGCAGACGGTGCCCATTTCGTGGAGGGTCTCGTAGTCGGCGGGCTTGATGCGCTGGCCCTTGAGGAAGACCTCGCCGATAGGTTCGTAGGTGGAGCCGCTGATCTCGAACTCGAGGAAGCTGCTATCGTTGCCCTCAATCTTCTCGAAGATGAACATACGCGAGACGGACATCTGGTTGGTGGTCAGGGTGCCGGTTTTGTCGGAGCAGATGACCGAGGTGCAACCCAGGGTCTCCACGGAGGGCAGCGAGCGTACAATGGCGTTCTTCTTGGCCATGCGGCGCGTGCCTAGAGCCAAGCAAGTGGTGATGACAGCGGGAAGACCTTCGGGGATGGCGGCGACAGCCAGAGCGACTGCGATTTTGAAGTAGTAGACGGCGCCCTTGATCCACGAGCCACCATGAGCCGGGTCGTTGAAGTGGCCGATGTTGATAGCCCACACAGCAACGCAGATCACCGAAATCACCTTCGACAATTGCTCGCCGAACTCGTCCAGTTTCTGCTGCAGTGGCGTCTTGATCTCTTCCGTCTCTGACATCTCCGTGCGGATCTTGCCGATGGCGGTGCTCAGGCCGGTGCCGATGACAACGCCGCGCGCCTTGCCAGCGGCGACGTTCGTGCCCGAGAAGAGGATGTTCTTCTTGTCCTGGTTGACGGCGCGCGGGTCGGGTATGGGGTCGGTGTGCTTGATCACCGAGACAGACTCGCCGGTGAGGATGGATTGATCGATACGCAGTGTGGTCGAGAAGATCTTGATGAGGCGAATGTCGGCGGGGATCTTGTCGCCGACGGACACCTCGACGACGTCACCGGGAATGATTTCCTTCGCGCGCACCTTCTGCACGCCTGCCTTGTCGGCGCGCACGACCTTGCCCATCTCGGGCTCGTACTCCTTCAGCGCCTCAATCGCCGACTCGGCGTTACGCTCCTGCCACACGCCGACGACGGCATTGGCGATGAGGATGAGCAGAATTACAAAAGGTTCTACAAAGGCTGTGAATGCATCTTCGTGTTCTTCAAAAAGGGCGAGAACCTGCCGACGACGAAGAAATTGATTAGCTGCGTTCATTAGCCGTCCAACGGGTGCAAACTTACGAATGAAATGATAGCGGCTAATAATAAAATCTTGACTAGAAGATCGTCGAATTGTTCTAAAACTAACTGCCATATCGACTTGCCTGGAAAGGAAGAGGAGAGTGTTTTAAGTATGCATGTCTACTTGACCTATATTATGCGCTGTGGTGGGAAACTTGAGAGGCAAGGACGCAAAGAGTGCCTCATTAAAAGTGCTGCTCACCTTCTTCAGCTGGCAATTCTGTAACAAAAAGATCGAGAGCATTAGAGTTGAGTAGTCGGCGTGGCGATGAAAGATGGGTAAAAATAGACGCGCCACGCGGTACACATGTGCATTACAGATTGCGCGTGCAATATGCATGCATAAAATCATTACGCACGCGCGCGCATCTTTCCTCTCCGCTCTTGATATATTTATACTAATCGGATTTGGTTTAAGTCAATTATGAGACGCGTGTGCGCAGCCAAGGTTGCTTGCAATTCGCTGACCAGGTACCCAATTTTGCCGCATATAAACAACACAACCGCATGGTGAATTCACTAATAATTGTTAATTCATGCGCGCCATTAAGCACGCCGCGCATACACATTTCCGAAATACAATTGCGAAACGATAAGGAATCGTAAAAACAAATTGAACCCGGTCCGGGGCGCTTTTTAATATCCGCGCCTAATTTATAACCGTGCGCGCCCCATAACCATAGGAAACATTATGATTATGCAAGGCATGTGGCGATTTAATCTGGATTTAATAATCGTTTTAATGTAAATAATTTCATACAAAAAAAAAAGCGCAAGCGACAAAAACATTGCGCACTTCGTACTACTTCGCTGTTCGTCCGCATGAAACGAATTCTAATGTGCGCAATATCAAAAAAGAAGGCGCCGACACAAAAGAAAGGCAAAGAGTCCCCGGCCGGCCGATTGAGCGAAAAAATAACGAGGCGTCCGCGTCCATCGATAACAATGCGTTTTTACTTTCTTTGTTGAAAAATTCATCATCGTCATCGGTCGGACGCGCGATCACGGCCGCCAATATCCATCTCTCTCTACTTCTCTCGCCGCAAACGTAAACTATTATAAACTAAAAACGTGTGTACAATGGCGATTCTGACGAAACTTTGACGTCATCGAAGACGTGTGCATTGCAATTATAATCGCAGCCACGCGCGGAATGCCCGCCCGCGCGGCGCGAACAAATAGCAATTTATTTCCCGTTGAAAACCAATAGTACGCACGCACGCACTCGAAATGAAAATTATCAATCTTTCCCTCGCCCCCTGAGAGTACTGGTAGATTATGTACAACGCAATAGCCGCTCCGCGAGCAATAAAGCGCGTTGTGTATTTACAATGATTTCTGTGTCAATATTAACACTACGTTGCCGCGGTATGACGTCGCTGAGATAATTACCATTAAGTCCGTATTTCTGTTGGTTCCTTTTCACCTGCTCCGGCGACAAGCCCCGTTCGGGATCGGCGTTGAAGTAGTTCAACACCTCCTCCACCGTTTTTGCGTGGCCGTCCTCCATGGTTAACGGTCAGTCCCAAGAGTTCTGCAAATCATCAGCTTTGTTAATGACGACAATCACAGTATTGCAAGGATTTTGTGCATGGTCATTATGCAATATATAATTGGTCACACAATCAATTTATTTTTTCGGGGCGTTGATAAGCCACGCGAGTTTTATTTTTTGGACACACACAACGCGCACGGATCCAACGTGCCGAGAGAGGTTAGTTCTCGTCCTATCAATTCCTACAGAAGGACATCATCCACGGTGATGACGACGGGATTACTGTTATCTAGGTGACACGTAGAAAATGAATTGGCACATGCCGGTTTTGGAGTTCGGGAATGCGGGAAGAGGCCTTCCAGGATATATATGTGTCGCCTCGGTAACCGTGACGTGTTCGTCGTGGATTCGCCGTGTGCGCTGCCGCGTCATGCGAATGAAAATAATGCTATCCCGTAAACTCACCGATTGCTAAGCTAAGCAAACCTCGGTAAATCCTCGCCAATTACACGCACATCTAGCATTCAACTGGAAGCGGCGCGGACCGATAACTCGATTGATCAACTGATAACACTATGAGGGGTGGTTGACCGGCCGTTTGGGGGTAGGCGGGTGAGTGGAAGACGTCCACGAAAATCACACGCCGCACTAGGAAACACACGCACTCGGATCGGATGGTGGAGGTGGACTAATAAATCGTCCGTCGGCCGCTCTCGTGCTCGGTACGCGCGCGCGCCGCGTGCCTGACGTGTACGCAGGAGGAGGCGGTGAGGCGGTGGAAGCCCCACGACGATGACGATGACGATGAATTCTCTCTCCACTGCGTCCACAGCTGCGCCCTTTTCGGCCCCGCTTGTTTTGACAGGTAAGTAGCCAGTGGTCGTCAATCAGTGTCAGCGAAAGGCCCTTTTCGACCGAGGATGCACGAATCGATTCGAAAGTTTTTCCTACAATGACATCATTTGCGTTCGAACACGTTCGAATTTGATTACAACCGGAAGTTGCAATTTCGTTGTGTTTAGGTTCATCATTCCATTCGATTGCATAAAATGTGGCCCGGGAGTGCCAATTAAAAAGTTGTCATTAAAAATAGAATTTTTCCGCGTTGCTCAGAGCGCGTGTGAGCGTTTTTTTCCGCGCGCAGCTGAAATATTTTTCATGCGCCCGGGGCGCAGATGTAATACAGCAAAGGACGCCGCGGCGCGCGGTAAAGTGCGTCATTTTTCGCCTGTTTTATTTTTGGTTGGCGGGCCGCCTGCCAGCAGCAGCCTGAGAAAATATCAGCGAACGCATTTAGAAATCCATCCTGTGTGTAGAGACTAGGCTCTAGCAGCAGCCCATCACTCCCTGAAATTGAAACGTGCATCCTCCTCCTCCTCCTGCCTCCCTCCTTACTCGCTGTTTGCATAATAATGCGCATGTCGCCCGATTTTTCTTCGCAAAATTTCGCCTGATTATTTTGGCAATGACCACCGCGCTCGCGAATATTTCCAACTCCAATGCGTCCTATATGCATGAGTGCGTGTGTGCCCATTTATTTTTAAACACTTTCGTTATATGTGTTGCTCTGGCGAAGGCTCTTATGTAATTCATGGCACTTGCACGTTTCCAAAAAAAAATCACCAAAAACCACGCGGGAGGCGCGCTTGTATTAAGGGGTTGAAGCAGAGGGAGGGCGCAAACACTTACCACTTACCGCTATCACAATCCGGTATCAATCGAGCGCGCACACAGTTGGTCGGTGGTTGTTGTCGACTGTGGGTTAAACAATAACTACACAACCAGCGAGAGGCGGCGGCGGCGGGTGTTGTGGAAGGCGCGGATTTAGGCCCCCATATGCCGTGGCGAACCGGTCGTACTAAGCTGCAGAACGGAACGGGCGACCGGGCCGAGTGCGGCCGTTGCTTTTATAATCTCGGATGGGATACCTGTCGGCGGGTTGGCCGCCCGCCAACGCTCTCCCCACCCTCCTCTACGTGGTGGGAACCGGCACCAGGTCCCCTCGCTACTGCCACACGCCGCCACCGCCAGGCGGGTGCATTGATGGTTGAACGCCGTGTAGGCAATTGAACGTGACATGTCCTCAACTTTTTGCGTTTAACGATTTGTTGTCGATTGCGTGATGAAAGCACCACGCATCATGCATCAATAAGTCATCAAGGAGATGCAATCGGGGGCGAGCGGAGGGCGGCGAAAGGGGGAAAGACTGGAGTAATCATTGCATTGCGCATATTTAGCTCACGTTCAAGATCAGGCGTGTGTGACAAATGGGCATTGCTGCCGCGCCGGCAGGGCAAAAGTCTGCCGGAAACTATTTTCGAAACGCGCATTTGGAGGTCCAGCGCGCAATTTGCATACGCGCGCTGGCCACTATTTATAGGCCATCAGGCCCATGCCAAGACGCCAGAGTCCGCGCCGCTCGCTCTCCCGTAGTCTGTCCTGTCCGTGTCCATCCCCGATGAACATGATGCGCATGTATGATTGTCGGCCGGTATCGATACAACACAACCAACGGTGCGGTTGTAACCCGCGTACATGATTCATGTGATTTAAATTTAACTTGGAAACTTGGAAATAATACAAATATTTTTTTTCAATGTTACGCCTTGGCGGTTACGTGGCGAGAAGGTTGGCGGTTTGGAGGGTGAAAAGAATCCTGTGAGGAGCACGCCGCAGGCCGCAGTCATCGACACGGACGTCGACGTGTCTATTTTCGATTCCGCCATCCATTGACTTGTTGCTCCGCGCCGCAATTTATGAAATGTCTTTTTCCTCTTCGTGTGCGGCAGGCGGTCCATTAAGTTACGCTGTTTATTTATCCGCCACTCATCCTCCTACACACACACGCACAAGTATTTTTAACTCGTCCTGCGACCTAGCTGCATCCATCGATTCGTTATTTATTTAATCGTCTTTTAATAACCATTAAACCAAATTTTATTTGCATTCCGCTAAACACGTTTTGCAAAGGCAGCGCTAAATTTGTTGCCGAACTATTTTCGAAAGAGAATTGAAACAAACGTGCAAACGAAAATAGATAAATCGCGTGCCGCGTTCGTCCTTTCGCCTTCCGTGATAATCATTCAATACAACACATACGTCTCATAATCCTTGGAGGCAAAAAAAATGTTATTTTTATGTTCGATGCCAGTTGCATTCAATCCGTTACGTGTCGATTTGAAACGAGGAAGAAGAACACGCTGGCGAATATTAACAATTGTTTGGTGTTGAAAAATAAGTTAGTAAAATTGATTTACGACCCCTTTTCCTGGTGCCAAGCAGACATTTTCGCATAATACGCCGCCCCATATGGACTAAATTTATCGTCTTTGGCGGGGCTGCTGCTTAGATATTTCGCGCGTTAATTGCATTAATTATATTTTTAGGCAGCATGCAGTCGTCCGGCAATCGCCTATTAAGTTGATATGCCGGCCCAGCGCGCGCGTTTGCGATGCACAAGTTCTGAAAAATGTGTTTCGCTCCTCTCAGGGCTAAATTTACGCCGGCGCGCGCGTTCGGCGTTCGGCGCTCGCGCCAGATCCTAGATCCCCCCAACCGTATTCGAGGTAATGAACAGGTGTGTGCACTGGGTGACAAAAGTGCCTGTCGCGTGGATTCCAATCCGTCACCGATTGCGAGTTGCGCGCATTGCGCCATTTCTAGTCCAAGGGCTCAACCCAAAAGGGTGTCATCGTAATATGCATTTATTCTTAAAACGACTACAATAACCGTCAAACCAGTAGTAATACTCCTATGTCGGTGGTTATTTGTAATAGATAGAGTTGGCTATTTACACATGTTGTCAAATATTTGTCGCGAGGAGCAAAGAGAGGAGAGCAGGAGGCAAGTGTCTCCGAATCCTTCTCCTTGAAACTATTAATAATTCCGTGCGAAACGGCGTCGTCGTCGTCGTTGTCGTCGTCGGCGGCTGAGGCTGCGGCGTCGTGGTTGCGAATTAGAGAAGAGAAATAAAAAAACCGCGCGCATCAAGCAGGCACACGCGCCACGGCGGGAAGGTCAGTCCTTTGTGAGCGCCAAAAAAGCCGGACCCGGTGTGCGGTGGACATTTTTAGAATTTATTATGAAATTTTCGGGCGCTGCACACCGCCGTCGCCGCCGGCCGCAATACATCGACAATAATCACCGGCGCGCGTGCGCCCGCTCCGAGCGCAAATTTACTATCTTATTTTTTATTAAGTATTTTTAATGCGCTCGTAAATGCTTCACGCGGCAACGCTGCCCATTATTTTCGGTATCGTCGGATTGCCTTTCTTCTGCGGCTAGAATAGAATGCAAAATTCGTCATCAGAATCAATTAATAGTCAAGATAATTACCATGACGAAGATATGCGTGGGTAGTGCGCGCTGAAGCAACGCATACAATTGCTCCTGCCGGAGCGCGGGACCAGCGGGCGCTTCCGTATCGGCGAGCGACAACGCCAATTTCGGCAACGCCACACTACCCGCAATCAGCGGGTAGAGATTGTACGTGAGCGTTTTCGTCGCCGACGGCAGCACGCTAACTCGAAACTGCTTAAAACCGGCGAACATAAACGCATCGCTGCCTTCAATATTAATATCAATCTGCAGCAGTTGCGTGGATTTGTTGATGAGATGATATTCAATCAGAAGCGGGGTGCGAACCAGTCCGTGCGCGGGCACCACCAGTTTCAGATCCAATGGGATCCAATCGATCGGTGGACCCATGATTAATAATCGGCTCGTGGTCGCAGCGCCATTCAACCTGCGTAATGAGCGCAATTGTAATGGATTGCCGGCGACGGGAAATATGGATGTGGGTTAATTAACAACCTGCGCCAGCGGATCGTGTATTGTCCGATGGCGATTGGCACATCGGAGCGCCGCGCCGTCGACGCCAAGTACATTTCGGCGGCGCACTCGCCGTTCTTTAATTCGTGGCCGGCGATTTGGCATGCGTCGCCGTCGCCGACGAGCCGTACGCCGCTCTCGCATTCTAATTTCGCGTCTTCGATGAGAATGGGCCAAGGCGACAGGCAATTTATCACCGGCATCACGGCGAATTCTTCGTCGGCGTACAGCTTGCCGGCGTCGTCCAACGTGCCGCCGCCACCGCCAGTGAGGTAGCGCGTTGCAATCTCGAACGGCTTCACCACGGAGATTTGCAGGCGCGCCTCCGTGAGACTGGGCAGACTACCGCCCGCTGTGAAGGTCGCGCGCACGTGCACGTGCCGATCGCCGATCTTCGCCGCGCGCATCCACAGCGCCAACACGGTGGCGCCCGTCGCATGCGCAAAAATCATGGGTAATTTCTCAATCGTCCCATCCGCACTGCGACTAAATTCAGCTGGCAATCAACAGATTCTAGTAATAACACACCAACCTTATATTGTTGAGCTAACTTACTGCTTTCAATGCCCTCGTCGTCCACCAGCCCAATTTCAATCCGCATGTCCGACACCGTCTGCTGTTCTTCATTCCGCATATGGATCTGAATCGGATACCATTCGCCCAGTAGCGCCGGTTCGGCGTGCTCGAAATGCAATTGCAATTTGGAATTCCTCGGCACGATACTTGCGCTGAGCAACGGATAGATATTATCGAAATCAAACGTACGACGCTCCTTCCGGAAATACTTCAACTCGAGTGGTATCGAGCAGGTATTCCCTAATCCAGCGAAACGCAACACAATTTTTTGCATCTCTCCCAAGTGGAGATCCACCGCCGCAATGGTAATCTCCTGGTTGATATCCCCCAACATGGGCCCAAACTCCACCACGTACCGCTTCACGTCACCCGTTTTGAATAGAAACGAATCGCTCGTTTGCATCGCCGCGAAGTAATCACGCGTTTCATCCGCGTGTTTAACAGCGATACCAACCGCATTGAATTTAATCGGGAAATCGCATTCATTGCGCACGTAGATTTCCACCTGCACCCGATCATCAGCCTGGTATTTGTGCAGCATAAACCGGCATTTGCAATCGATGCAGGTAGCGATGTCCTGCATATCAAGGCGCAGATTCAGCTCGGTGGCGAGCGCTTTCTGCCAATGCGCACGCACCGCATCGTCCGTGATGCCAGACGGCGGTTGCCGGCTGAGGATGCGTACCAGGTTCTCGTAGATCGCTTTCTTCTGCGCGTAATCAACGCGCGCCTCGCGACCGAGCAGCTCGAGGCTGAGCACGATGTGATCGTCGACGCTGGCGGTAAGATGCGCACAGAGCAGCGCCCGTGCGGCGATGTGCGAGAGGATCGACCACCAGCGCTCGGCGCGATAGTCGAGCAGCATGTGCGTGAGCAATCTGCCATAAATACAATCATTACTCAACGTCAACATTAATTTCAACGTCGCCGGGTGGCTAATGATAATAAATCGGTTTGGCTTACGTGAGTGCTTTGCCGTAATCGCCGGCGACGAAATACTCGTCGGCCATCTGCACGACGAGGTGGCGTCGCTGGCGTGGACACTTGTACGTCTTGAACTGCGCCACGGCCAGCCCGTACAAACCAATAATGATGTTGGAGTGGTTGATACCCTTTTCGAGGTATTGCAGGGCGGCAATGCCGCTGTTCTCGATTTGCGGGTCGGGCGCATCGGCGGTGATCTTCCCCGGCCGCCATGGGCGTTGGCCATAGAACTCAAGCGATTTCAAACCCGTCAAAGGGTCATTCATGCTAGGATAACTATCAACGCCCTAAAAATACCAATCGTTACTATCTGATAGAGATTTCGGAAAATTAGCCAGTACCGAACATAATTCCTGGCAATTCTTCTTCCGCTGCAGTGCGTAATGCACCGCCTGTTGGTAGTAAAGTCCCGGATGCTGCGTTTGCACAGCGGGCAAACCCATCTTCACCGCCTCGTCGAAGATATCGCCGAACGTGCTGAACTGCTTCGCCAACCATGCGCTGTGCTCAAACGCCAGCTCTTGGAAACCAAGGCGCGCTTTGAAGCGCTCCGTATGCGATTTGAATTGTGAGATTGCATCGCGTGGCAGGTTCAACGTGAACATCAGCCGACAAAGCTTGTAATTAACAAAACCGGCGATTGTGCGTATCTCATTCGCATTCGTATCGACAATGCGTATCTCCAACAAATTATTGTATGCATGAGTATAATGCCTGCAAACAAATCATTAAATTAACACGGAAGACAGAGATTTGAAACCTACTTATGCGCTGCGTGAATATCCTGTTTCAATTCATTCAAGAAACCCATCTTGAACTGATGCCTGACCATCAAATACTGATGTGTGTTCTTATTCAAATGCTCCCGATGACCTTTAATAATCTTCACTTCACCCGCATAGTATCCCTGCGACATTTCGTAGAACGTGTTCTCCAAGCGCACCGCATAGCCCTGAAGGTGATCACCATGTGGCAATACAAACAGCGATTTGGGGTGAATGCCACAGTGTGAACACAGAGTGGCTGCACGCTCAGTGGCAACTACATCATCACTGGAAGGCATTGGCGCCTTGGTTTGCATGAGCACCAACGCCAATTTCGTGTTGCGCCCATCCAGCTGCAATCTACAAGGCTAGCAATTAGTCTTCAAGAGAAATTAATGGCAATCAATGAATGGTATTTAGTACCGTAATGACTGCATCTTGCTTGAGCACTCAACAATCTTGTCATTGAACTGCGTATCATTCCAATCCAACTCGTAGAAGACGGCTACCACGGCCGGAATGCTGTTGAGATGCTTGTGCATCCAGTTGCTTTTGAGAATGCCTTTCGGCACGTACCATTCGTACGAGGCGCGGTTTGGTTTCGCCGGCGGTAGCGCGAAAGTGCTGTCGATGAGCTTGTATTGGATTTGCACGCCGTCGATGCGGCGGTTGTTGCAGAAGGTGTCCCAGACGAGTTTGTGCGCTGCATTGTTCTTCGTGTCGAGCCCGCTGAGGCCGATTAGAGGCGCCGGTTTGATGCACAACTCCACGGGGAAGTCGGCCGGGTCTTCTTGTTGTTGAGGCTGCATTTTCGCACCTCTAAAAATACAATTTGTGTTTTAAATGTTGAAATCTACGAAGATGCACCGGTCTTATCAAAACAGCTGACTGATAAATTTATTTTCAGTCCAAGGAGGGGACATGTTGAGAAGCACTTGTTGAGAGTAATTTTGTACCTACGCAAATCCAATTAGAAAAATATTTGCATTTGGTGACTTTATATTAATTAGAATACACATAAATACAATTAATATTAAAGACCACCGAATATTTGTAATCAAACAATAAAAGAAGAAAACATGCAAATTATTTAAAAACCCGATGCAAATAAAAAAACTTAATTTGCATCAACAAACTAAACTAATTTCAAACAAAATGAATGCACATGTGTAAATAAAAATTGACTTCAAACTGCTTCAAACCAATAATAGCAACCTGATTGACATTTATGTTGAGAAATAAAATGAACGCAATAATTTACAACCCCTATACTTTGCATTAAATAAATTTTTGATAATTCCGCTTGGTCGTCATCGCCACATGAATCAAACTTAATGCCATCCTCTACAACTATACACACTATAATACTACATACAATTTCAGGAACAAAAACTGGTACAATGCGCCTTGGCAAAAAATCACAATGCAAAGTATAGTTTGTATTGAGACACATGTGGATCATCGCCGATGCGTATGATCCGTCGCCCCAACGATCGCTCGGTAACTACATGCAATCGAAATCGAGTGTGTGATATCCGCCAAACGATTTTCGTAGTAATAAAAGCACAAGACAGGTGTGTTCAACGGCGCATCAACAACCTGAGATAGTCAAGTGCATGATAAGCGCCCGCGATTTGCGCCTCCTTGGCGGTGTTGCCGGTGCCAAAACACACGGCGATCGGCATCGTGGAGATCTGCACGAGACACTGAAACATACCACGCGACGACTTCTCCTCGATGTCGACGAACGTAATCTCCAGAAGCTGCTCGATGGCGAGGTCGCGCAGAAATTCCATGGGGTTGAAATCCGGCTTGCCCATTGGGTTCTGCAGCAGCTCATTTACAACGGAGCCCACCGCGTTCTTCATCTGCTTGTGCAGCTGCGAGATCTTCTGCGACATCTTCGCGTACTGCATATACGAGTTTTTGTTGTCTTTGTCCCCTTGTACTTTGATATTCGCCATATGCGCTAGTAGCTGAAAGAAACGTAGATTAATATTGTAAATGAGCACGGAAGAAGTGTATGTACCTCATCATCCAGTTCCGAGTTTCCTTGCGTATCGGAGGCATCTTCGGGAATGTCTTGCAGAGCTTGCCACATCTTCTGTGCAGCCATGTGCTTTGCAAGCTTCTTCGAGTTGCCCGTGCCGATCTCCTTGAACTTGAGCACAGTGCAGGCGATCGTGAATTGCCGTTCGTGCGGTAGGCCCTCCTCGTGTTCCATGTCGTAGAATGGTGGCGGCCAGCGGCGTGACATGCACATCTCCTGCAGCCAACCGATCGGATTGCCCGCAGCTTTGTTTTCATACGGTGCCAGCGTTGAATTTTTTCTATACCAAAACAAAAACAGAGGCAATTTAGTAATCCAATTATTATGTAGTCAGAGAGCAAAGAGCTTACAAGTTGACTGATGAAACAGGCACCACAACACCATTACTTGCCGGGCCATTTGGACTGCTCGACTGCTGACCAGCAAGTATATCCAGCAGACTCTTAGCAGCAGCATGCTTCGCCTCCTTCTTAGAGCGTCCCGTACCAGTGGCAAGTACATCGTTGTTGATAAACACGCGATAGCGAAAGATCGGCATGTGCACGGGCCCCTCGATTTGCACAAGCTCATAATTCGGTGTGATGCCGCGCTGCGAAAGTAGCTCTTGCAGCACGGAAACGGGCGTCTTCGTCGGGAATGATGCCATTTCCTAACAATAAATCAAGCTTTAATAACACTATCTGATTGAGCTGATTAATTAGTCCCAGAAAACAATTGAAAGGGGCTTGGGGTTGTAAAATGCATTCATCGTTCATTGCTGACCAGTTTCGCAGCTTCACCCAGCGGCAGGCGGTCGGTCATAACATTCACCACTTTCGCACGATTCTTGCCGCGGCGCAGGAGCGGCTGTTGGTTTAGCAATGTGATCGCGCCATCCATCACTTGCAGCACCCTGCGAAAGAACACGTGAAACAACCAAGGAAAGGTGTTTCAATGCACCATCACTAATAAGCAAGGATTCGCGAGTCGTGCGTGCGTGCGATGTTTATTTACGAGGCGTTTATTTTTAGTGAGTGCGTTGCGAATTGTTGTGTAGGGAGAGCGCTAAACACCGGCGTAATCAATAATATCGTACGTGCGGTGCGGCAATAACCACGAGGAGGAGGTCGGGGTCGGGTGCTAATCGATGCAGCGATGCAAGGCGAATATGGCAGGAATTGCATTCAAATAGGGCAACATCTTAGTGAATTGTGTTATGATCTTAACAATGAACTTACTTTGGTTGTTGCGCTTGTCGCCGAGAACGGATTCAAAGTCGTTTGCAATCGTTTGTAACTGATTTGTGAGCTGCCAGTCTGATTCGGCTGATTTTTGATTGAAGATTGGCGCGAGGCTACCGCCACCAGACGCAACCAGACGCCCTCAAACTGTCACATCAGGATTATACGAAGCGTACTCGAAATAATCTTTAAAATCTCTGTATATTCATTGAAAACAAGCATAGGTAGTTTTAAAATGATTGATTTCGATACGAGACACATTGAATTTTGCGGGGCGGTGGGAAGGAAATTTTAAGACGTTTAGCAACGACGACGATGAAGAATTACAGAGACGCCAAGTAAAAGTTAAGATATGAGTGCTGCATTATTCTCATCATCATTTGGTCTTTTTGGCTTTGCGCCGCTGGTTGGCTTGCGTCGAACCATTGCCGCCGCCGTTAGCGTCCGCACCACCTCCACTTCCGCCCGACGCTGCCGCTGCTGCAGCCGCCGCCGCCGTCTGCCCGTACAAATTATTAATGAAATTATTGAGATCAGCGTTGCGATCGTTCGTCCGCGGAAACGACATGCCACCGCTCTTCCGTCCACCACCTCCTCCTCCGCCACTGCCACCCGCAGCCGCCTGCTTGCCGAGCGCAATGCGGTACTGCACGTTGTGCGAGTCGGGCTTGAGATGCTTGAGACTGTCCTTCTGGCAGGCGGCCCACTCGGTGATGTCGTAGACGCCGCCGTCCATGCACGCAAAGTAGTACCATAGGAAGCCGAAACAGCGCGCCTCCGCCCAGATATCGCCTTCGCGCGCCGAATGGTGGATCTTGCATGTGGCACAGTTCCTCGCCGCGTAGATTGGCCGCTCCACCTTGACGCGCTTATGCCGGGCGCCGCACGCGCTGCAGCGGATCGTGTTGGCCGCCGCCTCCACTTTCTGCTGCAGCTGGACGAGCAGCTCGGTGAGCTCCGTCATCGCCGCCTCCGCCTGCGCCGACTCCGCCACACCGCGATCGTACGCGGCGCGCCGCTCCGGCTCACCGATCATGTTGAACGCGTGCACGAGTATCTTGAACGCCTCCTCGGCGCCCGGCTGCTGGTTCTTGTCCGGATGCACGAGCTTCGCCTGCTTCTTGTAATAGTTCTTGATGTCGGCGTCCGTGCACAGCGGCGTCACGCCGAGGATGCTGTACGGGTCTTTGCCCTTGCAGGCGAGCAGGCGCTTCATCGCCTCCTCGCCGGTCGTCGGCATGTTGATGTTGTTGTGCAGGCCCGCAGCGGGCAGCGGCGGCTTGCGCTCCGGCTCCTTGCGGAAGCGCTCGTAGATCCACGTCAACACTCGCACGCGTTTGATGATCGCGATGGTCGACTCCATGAAGATCACTGAATTGATCGATAGCCATGTGTAGAAATTTGTACCACTGCAAAAAATGTTGTTAATGGCTGACTTCCGGAAGATGAGAATGTACTTACGCATCTCTGCTCAAGTGTATACTAAGGCTGAGAATGTCCGAGACGAGATGGAAGAGCCACATGAAGAACTTCACGATGTATCGCCACCAGGAGAGGTACTCGAGGACCTTCTGCCCAAAACAGCCAAAGGGCACGTTGGTCTCTTTCTTGCGCACGCGCTGCGAACGTTTGCCCGGCGGTCGGCCATCGTTCCCGAAATTGTTTTCATGGTTCTTGGGTTGTTTCCCCGGATACTTCGTCACGCGATTGCGGCCGGCGGTCTTGTTATTACCGCTGCCACCCGGCGTACTCTCGTTCCTACTATTCGCAGCCTCATTATCGTTCGCCTCATTCTTCACAACCTTTTTAGGCAGGTTTCTATTACTATTGTTACCATTCGCCTCTTTATAGCCATTGGCATTCTTCACCTCCGGCAGCTTGGGCTTCCGCTTCATCTCCTGGAGATCGTGCTTGAACTCGTTATTCAGTCCATCGGCGACGTTGTCCAGCGATGCCCACTTCCGCGTTAAATTGTTTGCCTTGCCGCCATCCTTGCCAGCCTTATTCTCCTGCGCACGCATACTCTTATCGCCCAAATCTTTGATCTCGTTCGACGTGTTGGAGCGATTCAGCACGTTGTTCACCTGCTTCACCTGCTTGCCCATCTTCTTCTCCTTCTTCTCCTTGCTGAGCGCCTTCTCCGTTTTGCTCGTTTTCGCTGCGACCGTCGAGGCTGCGGCGGTGGTGGTGGGCGTACTCGCCGGCACCGACTTCAGCAGCACGTCGGAGTAGCTTGGCCGCATCGGCTTCACCTCGGCGACCATACGCGGCTTCTTCGTGTCGCGCATGCTAAACTGAAAGCTCGGCACTTCCTCCGACTGTCTACCGCTAGCCTCATACTCAACAGTCGTCGGCGCAGGCGTGTGGAGGCCATTCTGCGGTGCTTCCATCGTCTTGCCGACATCGGCGTGGGCAGTGTGCATCTCCTGCACCTGTTCGAAGATATTGCTGGCGCCGAACGTCGCGGAGGTGTTGCCGAACGGCGAATACGTCCCGCTCGTGTTGGCTGTCCAATTGCCCACCAAGTTGTCGATCAACGGCGTGCGCGTTGGTTCCGGCGGCAGGAACACATGCTCGCCCACATTATGCATATTCTTTGCGAGGAATTTGTTGTAGTCGTGCGATAGGGGCGGTGTGAAGACGTAGTCCTGCGCGTAGATATAGCCATCAGTTGGAAGATGGTGATGCTGCTGCTGCTGCTGCTCGCTGTAGATGTTGGTCGGCGGTGCAGAGACATAATTATATGGCAAACCATACTCAGACTGCTGTGGCTGGTGGTGGTGGAGGTGATGGTGATGCAGCTGGTTGTACGGCACGTACGAAGAGGGTGTTTGCGGCTGCTGCTGCGGCGGTGGTGGACTGCTCGTCCATGCGTCCTGCGGCGTCGGCGGCGGCGTGAATTGTATATATTGGCCGTCGTGTCCGTGGTGCAGGTCCTTCACCATGTTGCGCATGATCTGCTCGACGGCGCCGTTGACCATCGTCGGCGACTTTCTTCTGCAGCTGCTGCTGCTCGGCAAATGCTCGTCGGCGCCGCTCATTGCACGATTGCTGTGTGGTGCTCACGTGCGTGCGCGTCTTGGCGGCCGTCGCGAACTCGCGAATCACTACGTGTAAAAAGCGTGTATGTTGCGTTTGATTGGGATTAAAGGGATTAAATCATGTTGTTTTTTTTGGCACACGGGGAGAGTTATGATGCGTAGCGGGAACAACTGGGAACAACGGGGAACACTCAGATGGTTACTCGAGATTTGCACATTATGCATTTGTTTTTGACAATACTTATGTCAGTGGAAGTGGAAGTGGTGGAAGCCAAGCAGAAAATAATTTGCGCCGTAAAACGGGTTGACGAAGCACCTGAAGCACACAGTCTGCTGACAGAAGGTGGCAGAAGCCACAAAAGGTAAAGGGATGTTTCCTATGTGTAGTTAAGAGGGTGGACGCTAACATTTGATAACCTCGATAACAGATTACTTACTTCACAGCATTCAAATAATTAATTCCCATTGAATTATAACTATTTACAATCTTTAATTGACACAGTTCTATTCATAATTTAACCGTGAATCAATCTCCCATCACGAAATATTTTTATTTTGCGTAATACAGTCTTAAAATCGTAAATAAACAAAGAAACCGTTACTTGCTAGGAATTTTGTTAGATGGCGTTCGCATGCAGTTTTCGTGTATTTATCGCTTTATGGCAAGCAACATGAGCAACTGTGACTTAAGCTGTAACTGTAACTCACTGAATGGAGAGGAATAGAGTTAAAAGTAGCATTTCTTTACGGACGATTTGCTTGGCGCCAGGCTGCGTCGTGCCTAATTAGTTCCCTGCTACTCATTGATAGAAAGACATAAGCAGGCGAAGCAACACTAAAATTGTGGGTAAAATAAATCACTTAAGTCACATATGAGTAATGCTTAATATAATTAGGTTGCAGTTGAAACAGGGAGTCGGGGGAAGAATACATATGCTCGGCGGCATTAGCGTTTGAGTTGTTTTTATCGCCAAGCACATGAAAATTAGTAAGCAACTGAGTGGGTAATTGCGCATGCCGGTCGCACACGATTGCTAATTAATCGTGCATAACGTTGCTGAAAGGGCGCATCGATGTTTATTTCCTCCGCTCAAACTATAAATGAATGCATGATTTGTGTCATTTATTTATAAAATGATTAAGTTAAGTGCTAGTGCACATATGTGTTCATTAGAGTAAAATTCAAATTTTTTACTTATATTAATTTCATTATTAATTTATTTTGTGCGCAGATTTCGAACGTTTCGAATGGTAAATATTGAATTCACATATCGCTCAATCAGAATACTTACTGAAGACGTGTAGCCAATCGGCGCACGCGTGAATAATTGCGCAAGGTGTGCGCGCGCGTGATGGGATTGGTTCGCAGCGATTGCGATTCGCTTCATTGGTGCACACCGCGCGGCGCACGCGCGCGCTCTTTGTGGCTGAGCACCCAATCTCCAATCTGCATTGACTTATTCCGCCGCACTCCTTTCTTCCTTCCGATTTGATAATAACATCAAACATAGTTTGGTCATGTTTACCATGTACAAACTTGATGCATGTCATCATCTTCATCTCCATCGCAAGCGCTAATAATAATAGAATAAAATGACATCGCTACCAAGAAAGTCTTGGCTTGGTTGGTTGGTTGGTTGGTTAGCTTGGCGGTCGGATGAATAATGATTAAATTATGCAATCTGTGTAGTTGCGCCGCGATAGTTTGTGCGCTTGATTAATTACGTTTTCATTTCGGGATTATCGGGCGAGCTGGGGGATGCCGCGCGTATTATGTATCGTTTCGATCATGACTGATGTCGTGTGCGGCCCTCATTTACGTACCTATCGCGCATCGTGCTGATAAATAAACTATGGCCAATAAGAGAGAAGAGAGAGAGAGACTGCTGTTGTGATTTTAAAAATTAAGAAGTTAGGCGTATGTAAATATTAGTAGCTAGCTAGCGCAAGGGCTATTTGCATACATGATGGTGATTTGCGATTTATGCAAATCCAATGAAAATAGCTATATGTACACACCTTGAATGTAGGGAAACTTTTTTTTTTGCATAATCACAATAAAAATCATCCATGGCGAGATTAATTAAAATATAGTTTGCATGCGTTTCCATGGGGGATATCTTTATCGTAAGCGCGAATATATTAATAAATTAAACTTACCCGCGGACGGAGGACTTAATCAATCATTTTGCAAATATAATACAAAACTACTGATTTCCTGTCGGATTGCTCTCAACTCTCAACAATGTAAGTACGAGTATTTTGATCTTCGAAATTCCAACGGCGTCTCTTTTGTCGTACATATTACATATTATACGTTGTCGTTTGGCGGGTGGAGAGTCGCGGAAGGTTTGGGGTGGCTTGGCTTTCTCATCTCGTTCAACGTTCGACAGCGCACATCCTCCTCGGTCTTAGTCGCCGCCGCCGTCTGCGTTGTCGTCGGGCGGGCGGGCGTCGTTATCAGCACTCGTGCAGAGATTGTCACGGCCGAAGCGGTGAAGGGGAGCGCGCGCGCCCTGTCATATCTCCCTAGTGCTCCCTTCTGCACCGCCTTGTTTATCCTGGCAATTGGTTATCGGATTAGCGTTATCTTAACGACGAATATAGTCACCCGCGCGCCGGCGTCGAACGTCGTGGAAGCGTTATCGCTATCGACGCGTGTTTAGACAAACACCCAACACCTCCCCCTTCTGCCTCCTCCCTCTGTCCTCCCTTTCTCCTCTCGCTCTTCTAATGATCAGTCTCCAATGGCTGGGCGATGCCTGATGGCCTGATGGCTTATCTAAAGAAAATATTCATAGTTCCATTTACTTATGTTCATGATGATTATTATTATGCACGTATTCAACGCCTCGTGATTTATCATACAAAGTGAAACTTTTGCGCGATGCTTAATCGGCCGGCGAGTGCGAGTGCGAGCCACGTTTTTAACACCTCTTCAACGTAATTATAGGGTTCGCTTGGCGGTGAGCGTGAGAGATGCTTGGCTGAAGATCGTGACATTCCTCCAGGATATACGATTACTTACTTACTTATTATTGTTTTGCTGTTTAATATGGTTGCCCAATCCACGGTTTCGATCTGAATAGTTCCGATCCAACTCACAAATGCATCGCAAACAAGAGCAGAATGATTTTTGGCTCGTGGCGCACGATTGGAATCTCCCAAAAAAAAACGATGCGTGCCCTATAATTATTAACGACTGCAATAAAACATCACCATCAGTCGATGAAGTAATAAATTTTTATATTATTGACAATGCCAACCAACACCTTTCTTTCTGTATGTTGTTCTATTGTACGTATTTATCAAGCGAGCATGAATCAAAATATTAAAATGTTATCAAAAATGGGCAGGCGCGGGCTTTGTGTGACGAAAACCTAGGTTGACACACGGTCACGAACATTAATTTCATAATGGCAGGCCTTTTAAGGGACCATTTAATAAGAAATTCTATTAAAAAAGACGGCACAAAAGCAAGAGGAGAAGTGACAAACTTTAATGATCAAAAGAGGTGGGCTGTTTATTATAATAACGAAAGACTCCTCGTGCTCATATTTCACGTGTGTCAAACAAAAAATATGAACCACCCTTTCCTTTTTGATGACCATGAGAAAATCAAAACTAAAATATTTGCGACAGTGAATGAACATGTTCATTTGGCGCTCGCACACATCAAGTGCGTGTGCCATGGGTGTCAATGTCACCATCCTTCGTCCGCGCGGACGTGCAAGCTAATTGCGCATTCAAACTAAACTAAAAAAAGAGGAGCGTGGGCATACGTCCGCTGTCCGCCCGCAAAATCGCATGATTGATCGGCGGCCGACGTCCAGGTCCACCTCTATGAATCTAATCCGCATCTGTAACACATTCGAGGAGGGGCGAGAGATGAACGAGAGCAAGTCAACAAGGGGAGGGCGCCAAATAGGTACGGTGTGAATATTTCTCGTTGTCGTCGGGAGGGTGGTGGAGTTGGGGGATTAAATTATGTGTTACGTAATCCATAGGATGGCTATTGAACAATACGCGATCTAATTTGCACCCGCAAAACATATTGTCATCGTATTTTTCCGGCAGCAAAACGTAATACTCGTGGGTACCGAAATAAATTCATTTCGTTCGAGTTGATTTAAATACGATTCACGTCCGCGAAATGCAATTTATTCGCCAGCGCGTCGGCGTCGGCGGGGAAGATGTTGTATTTAAAACAGGAGGGCAAAAACACACCACGCGCGCACTCGGTGCTCGTCGCACGCGATGCGCATGAAACACGTTAATGTGTGTAGAAAAGGCATTAGCGCCACCCGACGCCGACGCCGACGCCGCGCCGCCTCCGTCGTCGGAAATAGGCCGGAGATGAAACTGCGGCGTCATTTCCTGCAGACGCTCCCCGTCTTCTTCGCCCACCTCTCGCACCACCATCACCAACCACCCACGTATTCAGACAAACATTAGAGCGCTTCAAATCGAAAACCACCTAAAAATACCCAATTTATTTTACAACGTGATCCAATACGAATGCGCACTACTTGTTTAATAATGTTACAAGTAGCAAGTAGAGGTGATCCGAAAAAGTGCGCAAGTGAAGGGCATTTAGTGCAGGAGGGTTTTCGGCGTGCATAATGCGCGGCACGCGGCCCGTGTGCCACCCTCCGATGCGAATCGCATAAATAGCAGATTAAGTGACCGAGTTGCGTACGGCGCGTGGCGACATCAATATGCGGATTTATTATTATAAGCCACCCCCCCTTCCCTTTTATATTCATCTCCGCCCGCAACGCACGCACGCGGCTGTGAAAAGTCATGATGCTAATGCGATAATCCGCGCGCAAATAAAATCACATGTGAATTTCATCCGCAGTGATGCAAAGCGTGCCTACCTTCTTCTTCTTCTTCTTCTTCTTCTTCTTCGAATTTTGCACAAGTAGTTCTTCCCACGACTTTTTTGCACCGAAAAAAGGGTCCTAAGTGACTTATTGTGAACCGTTCTTTTTTATTCTTCTTCAGCACGCAGGTGTTGTTGTCGTTGTGTTGTGATCCTCATCTTGAAGTGCTTTCTGTAAACGTTGACAATGATGTTATTCACGGTCTTTCTTTCGTTTGGGCATAAACAAACTCCATTATACTAAATAACGATTCGTGAAAACTATTCATCAAACATTTTTATATCGGGTTCAACACATGCAACGAAATTAAATTAATATTTTTATCGCCGTCGTTACGATTGAATTTCACTTTCACACCCACCAAAAAGTTATTGCAAGTTTTCAAAAGCGCGCTAAAACCCTGCAATAAAAGACGAACTTTGCGCGCGGAGCAAGCATATTGCCATCAAGAGGGTGAATGCAACAAACGCATCAATTGTAAACGGCGCGAAGTTAATGCGCATTGTGGTTACTGGTGTGAAAGTGAGACTTGCACGGAGGGGTTCGTTTCGCAACTTGAAACTGATGACTACCACCCCTCCGTTAACACGGGGCACGAACACGAATCCAAAAGTCATTCGATTACAACAAACATAGCTACTACTTCATTTGCGTATTGCATTTGATTTCTCGTTAGCTGCCGTGATCCGTCAATTTCTTGTAGCGAAACAATGATAATCATGACGAAGTTATTAAACGCTTACCTCTCTCGCACCGGGCGGTCGCTTGCTCGTCATTCAATACACTTCTCTTTCGGTGAGGGCACTTGAAAGCAAATAGCACCTTTGTTTCACGTGCGCTCTACATACCGCCATTGTAACAGTAGTGCGATTGTAAGCCGTTGCAAACATGCGGTTTTTTAATTTAAGGTTATAGTGTGTGTTGGAACGTGCACACGCGACCACCGACATTGTTTCCGATTTTCGAGTGCGAATTTTCTAATTGTTATCGTACACGAGCGACCACACCGCAGCTGGGCATTGTGTGCCACGCGCCTGGAGAGCAACGAGTAAGTGGATGCATAGTAGTACATACTTGTAATGTTCGATGACGATACGGCACGCGTGTCACGTTTCCGGCGTTCGATTTGTACGAATTTAACCTCGTGTTTAACCCGGTTGCCTCCCTCCGCCGCTTGAAGAATGTGATTTATTACTCGTCACGTTTAATTAGCCACCGGAATTAGTTAATGATGCGCTCAAATATCTCTCTCTGTGCTGCATATAGAAAAATTACAACTAAGGAATGTGAGTTAGGGTTATGGTTATGGTTATGGTTTCGCGGTTAGAAGGGTTAGAATGATGAATGTGCGTTTTTCTCGTTGAAATCGAAGCTATTAATTACATTTTCTTTATTTACTACCGAGGAAGGAGACGAGCAAAAAATACAAGCGAAGGTATTATAGTGTTGCCGTTTTGCGTTCGTTTCGGATTTATGCTTTTCAATTGAATAATAACTTTTTTAACGATGCTTATCGCCAACCGCGCGCTGCCACGGGCGCGTTTCATTTATAACTTAGATTAATGTTTCGCCGCACCGGGCGAACGCACGCGAAGAGTATTTTTCATCTCCACCCTCACACAACACACCAACCACCGCACCGCCCCGCCGCCACCAGTGAGTTTCTTTTCATATTTTTGTTATTGTTGTTTGCGCCGAAATCGTACTCATTTTAACGGCGGGGCGCAAAAGAGGTAAATTGCAATTTACCTACGTGAAATATTATTCACATTGAAGGCGGTGGAGGTGGTGGCGGCGGCGGCGGTCGAGGAGAGGAGAGCGATATGACAAGATGGCCGAGAGATATGACGTCACGGCGCGCAGCATCGCGTATTGATCTTGCGGGGGTGGCGGCAGTTTGGGGGAAAAGACCCGCCGCCAGACAAAGCTCTCTCCGTCGCTGCTGCTGCCGCCGCCGCCCGCCTTGTCGCATCTCGACAATCGCCGCCCTCCATCTCGCGACTTACATCCTACTCTCCCAGCCTCCCTTGCGCCCTCCCGCGTCGCTCTTGGCTGTTTTCTTAGTCCTTTTCGGTACTCCCCCAACCCCCTTCCCGCCCCTCCGTCTTAATACGCTCGACGACGAAGAAGAAGACGTTGCCGCATCTCTCCCAATCTGAACAGCATCTATCTCGGGGGATTCCACCCCCGCGCGCATGCGCCGAGTTGTCATAATATTGATGACAAACCCACAAGATGGTTATAATATAAATTCACTATTGAAAATGTTATCGCCGAAAAGAAGTAAACTTGCATTTAATTCTATTCCCTGCCCGTCCCCGCCGTGCAGATTGTATTGTTGTAGTTAGTTAGGTAGATGTATCCTTTCTCTCCTCGCCTCGCACGGAGCACGAGAAAGATAACAACCTAAATGAAATAAGCACTTAGTTGTTGGCAAACTCATGGAATTCAATGAAACAAAGCGTCACCCTTAGATAAGCATTACCAACCTACTTTCTACCTAAGTACAATACATACAGCATAATAATTTGGGGGAGAGCCCGGGGGGGGCGTCAAACAGCTATTACTAAGTTAATAAGAATCAAACAACAAAACGGCAGATTTAAGCGCGCGGAAAAAGCGTTGGCGGCTAATAGTTGGCGGGGACCGCCCGCTGGGGACCGACCATCATCCTTCCCCCATGGGGGCATCCATCCACCCATCCATCCAGATGTAAACAACGCGCGGCTTCGTTCCTCTCCTCTTCGATTGCTATTACTTACCCCGGATATGCGCCCGGAGGAGATCCGAGAGTGGCGATAAACCCCCACACATACA
>JARJDR010002198.1:0-21677 GCA_030264135.1 Myllaena sp. GC000078
CGTGTTTATTTGCGCAACTGATAATACAACAGGTTTCTCCCGAATAACTATTTAATAGATAAACTATGCAAATATTAATCGTTTCCTTATGTGTTTCAAGCAATTGCCAAGAAAATACGTACTATCAAAGGTTACATTTTGAACAGACTAAATGATAAGCTTTATAAATATAAAATATAAAATTTATATTGTCGTTCTAACAAAACAAACTTTATAAACTTTTGAAAGTTGCGCCAATAAACAAGGACTGCAGCGCCCTCTACGCAATTTGCATAATTCTCAAGGATTTTTCGTCCTGGCGGCGGCAGCGGCGGCTGCGGCAGCCATCATGAATTTCACGGTTGTTTGGTGGGGCCAAACAGCGCGCCGCCTGGCGCCACCACAGCCACCACAGTGCCCGCACACCATCAAAGCAGCTTGTACAAGGTCGTGTTTTTGCTTCCACCCACACTGCCACCCACGTATCGCTTGTTGCTCTACGTGCGTCTCTCGCACGCATTCACATCTCACTTCATCTCTAAAATCGCGCAACAAATCATCGACATAACCAAGAAGAAAGTGACTGGACGAGTGACTCCATAATAAGCAGCAAGCACGAGCTGTGTGTGAGAAGTGCGCTGCGGCCGCCAGTGTTTTGATTTTGCGACTCTGCCTCTGCCTGCGTCGTCGTCAACAAATCGAAACGTGATTATACCGAATAAATTAAACCGTGCGTGTGTGGGGCTACTGGCGCGAGGCAGAGCGCGTAGCCAAAAACAACGCAGATTTTAACGTGACGACGGCCGTGCTAGTTGTGGTGGTCAAAGCCAAGAAATCGAACGACGCACGCACGCACAACTTTCGATAATCGCCTGGCTTCGTGTGCAGGTGCGTTACGGACGATTTCACTCTCGAAAAAACTCGCATTCCATTCGATATTTCCATATGCCAATACTGGTAACGTGCGGTTTATAATTGACGATCGTCATCCGAAAAGAATTCACACATGACTGGCAAATAATGTGCGTGTTTATCATTGTGTGTGCGCGCATCCAGCGAGTGTAATCAATGACTCGTCGATTGATTGCAATCAATGCATCGCATTGATGTGTATGATAATGCGAGTGGGCGGTGCGTGTGCCTGCAGCGTTTCCTTCGTCATTGTCATCCACGTATCGCAAGATAAGAACTAAGATAAAAGCGATAAGCGACACAACCGCGAAACAAAACGACGACGTGCAGCATGCGCGCCTGTCTACATCGACAGCGCACCAACGACGGCAGCTATTACAACAACAACACGACAACAGCGCGACAATAATGAAATGGGTGCTTGCTGGTGCAAAGAAAAGCGGGAGCAGGTCGAATCGTACTTTCCCGGCCAGCAGTTGACCAGCACCGCCGCGGCGTCGCCTCCCTACCATGTGCGCATCACCGCCACGGGGCACGTGGAAAACGCGGAAAAAGGCTGTCCGGAGCCGGAGACCGTCGATGAGCTGGTGCTGCAGACGCTCGGCTGCATTGGGACTATTGTGGACAAGTGAGTCATTGAAATTCTGCGCACATGACCCCCAAAATTACCCTTGTATTTCTGCCCACAGTGAACAAGAGCCACCACCGTCAATGCTTCGTTTGCACCTCATCGCCGACAACGAGGACGGCTGGATACAAGTCGTCAAATCAATGGTGCACGTCATTCCGATGTACAACCCGCTTGGCCCGTCCGTGATCACATTGCTGCTCGACGACTGCCCGCTGCCCTCTCGCGAATCCGTGCAGCGCGTCATCAAGATGTTTCACTTGTCGCGCGAGCGCGCCATCAACAGTCGCAATGCAGCATCGCGCGAACGCAACCTGTGTGTCGTCCTCGGTTGCATGGCTGAGAAGCTGGCTGGACCAAGCAGTCAGGACATACTCAATGAGGATACCTTAGATTATTTGTTAACTAATTTAGTAAGTGTACAAGTGCATTGCGTCGAAGCATTGTGTTACTGTGTGTTTTTGTTTTCTAGAACCCAGAAAGCGATCCACATGTGATATTATTTTCGCTAATCGCTTTAGAGAAGTTTGCTCAGACTAGTGTGAATAAGGTGACGATCATTAAGCGGCTGGAACTGGAGCGGCCGTGTCCGATAACGCGGCTCGAGGAATGGCGCCACGAGGAGCACGACGTGAAGCGACAAGTCGGTTTTTGCGCGCAATGGGCTCTAGATAATTTATGTGAGTATGCGCGCCCCTGAACACTTCATGCGTGATAACGATTGAAAGTGATGCGCTATGATGCGATTATGTGTATTACCGATGAACAATGTTCGTTTGCAGTCGTACATAATGATAGGACCTTCACCTACATGGCCATCGACATGGGGAATATTAATGCAATGCTCAATACCAGCGATGTCAGCGAGTACTTGAAGATTTCCGCTGACGGTTTGGAAGCGCGCTGTGATGCGTACTCGTTCGAAAGCGTCCGCTGCACGGCTCAGGCGGATTCAGGCGTTTGGTATTATGAAGTGAAGATTATCACGCCAGGCGTTATGCAGATTGGATGGGCAACGAAAGAAAGCAATTTCTTAAATCATGTATGTGTTTCTCTGTATTTCTAACATTTTGCGGCAAAGTACAATGAATACTTTTTATGCAGGAGGGCTACGGAATTGGAGACGATAAGTATTCGCTCGCCTATGATGGATGCCGGCGACTGGTGTGGTATAATGCCAAATCCGACAAACAAGCTTTGCCCCGTTGGCGACCAGGTGACATCCTCGGTTGCCTCCTTGATTTGGATGCGCAGCAAATAGTCTTCGCCGTGAATGGAACTAGTCTAGCACCCAGTAATCATGTGTTCAGCATGGCAAAGTATTCATTTCGCAAATAATTCGTCTTCTTGGGTATTGCAATCAAATATCCTTGGTTGCAGATCTGGTTTCTTTCCCGCTGCCAGCTTCATGTCATTCCAACAATGCCGCTTCAATTTCGGCAGCGAGCCATTTGTGTATCCGCCCGAAGGGATCACCTTCAACGCATTCAACACGCACGGCACGCTCGGTGCGGACGAGAAGCGTGTACTGCCGAGGCATGTCTTCCTCGCCATGCTGCGCGAACAGTGCGATCGCGACGAGGACAGCTGCACGCTGTGCTACGATCGGCGAGCAAGTGTTCAACTCATTCCTTGCAAACATGCGTAAGTTGATTCTCCTCTGATATGTCTCCGATTTTGTAATAACTTACTATTGTATATTTCAGAGGTATCTGTGAAACTTGCGCGAGTCAATTGAACGAGTGTCCAATGTGCCGCGGTGATATTTGGAAGGTTGATGTGCTTGAGATTCCGGCGTGACATCCGACCAACAATTGTTAAACGTTTGCTGTGACACAGATAGGTATAAAATACGGGTCGGTAGTTAATTGTTCTTCAATAAGAACCTATTTTCGAACGTGTTTATCCCCTTACCGCTATTCGAATGTGGACCTCCCTGAGAGCTTTAAACGTTTCTACTTCAAACATTCATCTTTTTTATTTTTTACTTAGCACCGCACCGTTTTGGTACGATTTTCTTTGGCCTAATTAATATGTTTTGAATGCAGTTTATATCAATTGCAGGTAAACAGAGTACACAATTATTTAAACGCTACTTCCTAAGACAACGTAAATACGTGTATATGATACATAATTGGTGCATACCTAACTACAAATATAAACAAATGATGAATATATTTATTTTATGAACGGGACGAATTAGCCGAAATCGTTGTTGAACCACTTGTATAAATTCTATTAACTTTGTGTATTACTAAAGAGAACTATAGAAGCTGATGTAAATTGTATAATATGTTGATCACTGTAAAATATTTTTCAAAGCATATGAAATAATAATTGTTATAATTGTTGGTGCAGAGTTCTATTCAACCCATGCCTCAAGTTCCTCAAGTTTTTAGTTGCATTGTGACCGTTTTGACAACCTACCTAATAAATTTGACGGCTAATCATGGTATTCCGTACATTTTACGCAAAGTTTACAAGACGCAAAACTATTTTGCGTATTTTACACGCGAAGAAACAGCAATTTTCTGCCACAGAAGACGTTGAATTCAAATTGCGCGCGACGCAAAAGTAGTGCCGTGCGTCGTCGTTAGGTTGGTACGCGCATCAGTTTCTAACCAAGCACGGCGACGACGACAGGCAGACAGCATTTTCTCGTACGCGCAAGGTCGTCCGCACGCGAGACGCACACACTCTGTGAACGCGCACACTGCAAAGCCAGCCGCCTGCACACGTCCGAAAAGTGTTGTGCGGGGCAAAAAACTCTCTCACTTCCGTGTGATGAATCAGTATAAACAGTGACTCGTTATCGACGCACCCGACTCGACCAGCACCCCGCGGCCTGCCACAGCGGCCCCAAACGCTTTCCGCAAAACGCCCCGAACGCATTCCTCCGCCAAGCGCACACGACAGGCACGCACCGCACGCACCGACATCCAACGCCGCGCTGCTGAAGGAGAGAGCCGCTTGGGGTAAATCACGTGCCTTTTACAAATGCTATGTTTTGATAGTGATTCAAAATGGCGGGTGAGTTTTGCTTTCCGCGGTGCCGCGGCTTTCGGCGTCCGCGGCATCCACGACACGACATACACACAACGCCGCCCCGCACACACACCGAATTGCGTCCCCCCGCGAGCGTGCCGCGCGGAGCGTTGTGTGACAATGCGTTTCGCGGTGGCCGGCGGCAGCCCCGAATGTTTGGCGCTAACGCAAGCCCCCCATCGGCGTTTCGCTTTGTGTTGCAGATCAATCATTGAGCCAGGAGGATTGTCTGGACGACTCCGACGAAGGTGAGTTGTGCCCGCCCGAGTGTGAATTGGTGTATGTACGCCGCCTACCTCCTACTCCACCACCGCCTCCGCGATGGGTTTTGCAGTGAGTGTGCGTTTTGCATGCGCCGCGCGCCGCGATCATCGCACGCATTTTTTTTCCCCGCCGTGGCCCCGTGTTTTGCTCGTTGTCTCGCTTCTCGGCGCGAGTGCCAAGCGCGACCGCGTGTGTGCGCTTGTGATCGGCCTCGGCGGCGACGACGACGACGGTGACGTTTCGAAAATACACATAAATCGCGCAACCCGGCGCGCACGGCGGCGGCGAGCAAAACGCGATTTTATACCGTTCCTATCTGCCCCTGTCTGCTAGTACCGTATTGTTCGCTGGCGATTTCGTCGTGCTGCGAACTGGCTGCGCTCGAGCAGCGTGCGCGCATAACGCGATTCGCGGCGGCGCCGACGACGTCCACGACCACCACGACGGCGGCGGCAGCAGCATGGCCCATTGAAAATATGCGTGATCTTACTGCGACATCGGCGGCGTCGTACAACAGCAGAAGCAGCAGCAGCAGCAACAGCAGGCCGAGTGCAATTCAATCGATCACTAAACCAAGCATTAAACATATCGGTGCATCGTCGTATTCCGTGATTGCGAATAACATGCCTTTCGGTGAGCATCATTTCACATTCAATAATTGCAACGCAGAACAATTAATATACGCGCGTGCGTGGGCGACAGCGCACTGATAAAAGCGGGAACGTGTTGAGAAGCACACACGATTGTTTTGCTAATTGATTTACCGTAATCATTAAGCGCTCCGATATTGAGAGATTCGCCATACTTGGTGGTCGCGTTGCTTTGCGCGCTTTGCGTATGTGCAATAAATTCGGCCGTGTGCGCGGCGCGGCATGCGCGCGCGCGTTGTTATTTTTAATCGGACCGCGCGACAGCCATGCCCGCCGCGCCGTTCAATTTTCTTTGCTCCCGCCTTTGCTTTTTTCGCTTTATTGCTTACGCAGGGAATGTATGCGTGCAGCATGTGTGTGTGAGGATGAGATTGTCGCGACGGACAAGGATAAGTTAGCTAATTGTATGGATGTCTCGAATAAACCAATTCTAATGGACGCCTAAAATTAACAGGCGTGGTGGCGCTGTGCCGACCGACAGTGCGATACGCGTTTTCGACAGTTGCAAAACAAACAAATTTCATTCAATACAAATTAAAAAGCGAATATTGGTAGCAGCGCCTACACACCATTGAAAAATTGGTGTCCTATAATGATATCGGTAGCAAATTTACAAGCGAATGCGATTTCCTTCGCGACGGCCTGAACATCGCATCGCATCGCATCACGGCCTTCATAGTAAGCGCATACTATAAGTAGTATGTATCGTATGCATGGTGTGCGACGGCGTGTTTTGCTGTGTGCGTTGTATGGGTCAATGGACGTCATGCTTCTTTACAAACCCCCATCCGCGAACGTATATTACTACGGACCACTCGCTTACAACTCGCGGCATTGATACGCCGTTCGCGCCGCATCATACAATGTGTCCGAGCTGCAAACCGTCTGTTACACGCATTGCGAAAAAAAATATTCAACAATACCGGCTTCAATTCCAATTGGTTCGTATTGGTTTGCCTACCGAACAAACTGTAAAATCGCTGGCGATGCTAGAGGTTGTTAATCATAACGGCGGCCACCTCAAACTCGCCATTTCATTTCTTCACATCAATGTTATATTTTGTGCGTCATTTTTGAATTTCACCAGTATTTGGTTTGTTGAGTTTTGAAACATAAGTACGTGCACAGCAAAGACGGGTGCGGGAGAGCGCGCGCGCATGAGTTTCGCGTTTCGTTACGTTTATTAACTTTTATTAAACTAATTAATTTTTATTATATTCTAACGGTTGGCAATTTCATTTCATTGGCCTAATGCGCCTGCGAGCAACAAACACAGCACAACCACGTGCTGCCACCGCGCTGCTTCTTCTCTTCTATCTTGGATTTTTAATCAGTTTACGTTTTCATTATTTTGTCTTATGTGTACGTACGCCGAGTAATGTGCACTTAATTACGCTGTTGCCTTAATGTCAGTGCGCATATTTATACTTCGTTGTCTAACTTTAAAAATTTAAACCGAAACCCATTTTGCTGTTGCTGTCTTTGGATGGCTAAATTTTGAACGCTCGTGTCCGTTGGACAGGACGACTCTTCTTCGCGCTCTCTTACTTGCGTTTGTTGTCATTTGTATGCTCGCGTGATTTTCCCAGCGTGGGCTTTAATTAATTAAAATTAGAGAGATTTAAGATATAAAAATGCTACGAATGATAATCACAAGGTTTCGTTTTTTATTCTTGGATCGTCATAACTTCGTAATTTTACTGTAATTACTGGAATATTATAATTCTAGTTTGCTGCGTAATTCCGTAGCGTTTTTTTTTTCATCTTCGAGATATGAATCTCGCATACGATAGTTTTCAAGCGATCTTCACCTAGAAATTTTTTACTCAATAGCATATTAACTCGTAATTGCTTCATTACAGTTTGAAATCTAAGTCAGGAAGCAATGAAAAATTGACGATATGTGAATCTGTGTAAGCATGATATCGTTATCATCGAATGTGTTGATTTAGTAAGCCCGCTACTCTGCATATGCGTTCATTCGGGGACCGGACCAGACGCAAAAAAAAAGCGAATGAATGGTGAATGAAGCTGGTGCTGCTGCCGCGGCGTGAAAAACAGCGTCACGCGCCTCGCTATCGTACGCTGCTTTTGACATTGCGCCGACTTATTGTTAGATAAAGTACGGGTGTCACTTCCGGGGAAGCCGTGGAACTCGTGGAACTCATTCAATATGTAAATACAACACTTCCTCCTTCGGAGACGCGCGCGCGCCACCGCTCTCTCGCCAGATATCGAGCCTTCTCCACGCCCGTTTAAGGCATGTTTCATATTCTCTATGTCCGATGCATTATGCATAATGCGAAGCGCACGCCCCGGCATCGTCCGCAGTTTGTATGGATGGCAAATCGCGTTTCGGAACTTGCGCGAAATTAATTTGGTTACAAACATACGTTGCGTTTGAAATGAGCGGTGATCTTGGACGTTGGCGCTTCTTTCGATTGCACCCGTGCAGGTTTGTTGGCACGTATGACAGCGGAATTGTCGGCGTTTTAATGTGAACCTTAGTGCGGATTGTGTGTGCTATCTGCGGTTAACCACGCCCGCGCACGCACGCTCCTATTGATTCCGCGGCGGCGCGCGCGCTCGTTTGCTAGGCTCTGGCTAACCAGCCAAGCACACCCGCGTTCTCGCGTCCGTCGTCGTCGCCAGCGACGTCGCGTGCCTGTTTACTTGCCGCGTCCGTCGCATCCGCACCCTCTTGCCGCCGCACACGCGAGGGTGGCAACGCACGCGCGCGCTCCCCCGATGGGCGTTCGCGCGCGGCCAGACTGGTGGCGCCTCCGCGATGCCGACCGGCGTCGAATCGCACTGCCGGCCGCCGCGCCGTGGCGTGCCGCACACGATGCGCTTCCCTCACGACCGACGCCGGCGTCGACTGGTCGGTACCATACGAAAAGCAACGACGCATTTCCACGACGAGCGTGCATACGGCATCGTGCGGCGTCCTTCCGTTGGCCATTTATTTTCTTTTTTGCCGGTGGCGGCCAGAGTTGAGTGATCCGCGTGCGTTTTCCGTGATTTAATTGAAACTTGCGCCCTTTGGTGCTGTGGAGTGTGCGTGCGTGTGTGGGATGCGAATGAACTCCAGTGCGATTTGAATTTGTCGCGTTATGTTGAATGTGTCTCTGGGAATGTCCTAGGAAATTTGAGTGGTGGTCGCGCCCAGAACATCCCAAGAAGCACATATGGTAATTATCCACCTAAAGACTGAATCTATTCGAGTGTAAATTTAATCAAATTGTTGTCCACCTTGCCGGTATCGTTTTTAGTGTAAATTGTGCTTTTCTGCTCCGCATATGGATAGTTATTTCACCTTTTCATAGAACGAGAGTTAAAGTGTTATTAATTTGTTAATCTGTAAATGCGTGATGAACATTCGGCGGTCGCAAAGTGTGTTGTTATTTCAGGCGCTCGTAGCGTCAACTCCAATTCTTCGCTTTGGACGGGGTGTATTCGCGCCGCGCAGCTTTTGATAGGTCGGCCGTAAATATCGATTCGCGTCTTACACATTCAACGGTTTTGAGCTATCATCTTGCTCGCGTGTACTGGGCTACTATTGCATCTGCTTGCCGGTTATAACGCGCCTTAATATCTTCCATCATATTTATTGATAACCTTTAATTATTTTTCATAATTACATTTCTACAATATTACAGTATTTATATAATAATTTCTACAATCTGTATACTAATCATTACTTAATTGATTATGCTTAAGATTTTTCTAAATCGAATGTCAATTCCAATTGGAATGAGGTAGGATTATTGGAGGTATTTGTAGCACTAAGAACAATTCGCGCGAAAAATTTTCGCACAGCAAGGTGCTTCGATTAGTGCGCGGAAACGCTTCTTCTTGCCCAATGGGTTGGTTCAAACCGCGCACGCGTCCGTCTGGCTCGCAGTCTGGACGCACGGCGGTGTGCTACGGTTGTAATTTTTTCTTTCGTTTTCTAAATGGCGTGAAATGTAATTTATTGGTTTCGCGCTGCTAGTTCATTCCGTTTAATCGTCTCGCCGCTGTTTCGCGCTGCGCTAACTAGCGGTTCGTCTGCGGGTAACGGCAATTTCAATCAACTATTGTAACGTACCTTCGAACCTGCGTTTGCTGCTAGACATCATCGCTGGCAATATCTTTATTTATTATTTTGCTTCATACCTTTAATTCCGACAGTCATTCATTGATAAAATTCTTGTTGTATCTATGTGATTAGCATTCTTAATTTTATCAATTCATACTGTTAAAGTTTATCTGCGATAGTAGTAAATCGAAGATGCGCATGTTTCATTTCGCAACTGGAACGGCGCAGTAAAGTTTCCGTTCGCAATTCATTACTGTAATGAGTACTATATGAGGGCGTAAGCTTTTAGCGTGATAGTAATTTGCCGACCCATGCCGTGATTTTCGTTGACGACGGCTCTTTGCAAACGCGAGCGCTGTGTGTGGGTGGGTGGATGTGTGCCCGAGATGTCGTGTCACTTTGGCGGATGCCCCATCGAGCGTAAAGACTCGCTGCTGGCAGAAGAGGACGCGCACGCCTTTCGCGGGCGTGCGCGACCGGTAGAGTCGCGCGGGTGTGGTGTGTGAATGACACGTCTGAATGAGGATCAGGAGTACGCGGCGCCGGCGGTAGCGGCAGCGGCTTCATCGCGGCATTGATCCACCTTCAATCCTTACCGCTTTACTCGATTTTAAACAGTGCACTATAATAATCATTGACAACACTTTGCTTATTTTCCGGCTTTTAAATTGCGAATGTCATCTGATTGTGCAATTGTTTGGTCTATTTTGCAGGAGTTTACGAGCAAGGCGATGGTCCTACTGCAGGTGAAATCGAAGATGAATCGCTCACACCCTTTCAGCGAGTCGCCAAGTATGCATGCTCAGAGAACGCCTATAACAGGTCAGTTAGTAGTAGTCAGTTCTGTATGATTTGCAATGTTTTTACATATGCAAAGTGCATCGATGTCGTCATTAGTCGAATATTGAATGTGAATCATGGTTTCCCCGGAAATTTCACGCGCCACCTATGAATCAGTTATCCTGCCGGAAGTGAATTCATTTTTTGTTCGAGTATTCTAGCAAATTTTGCTCAATTTACACGTACATACGGTAATGACGTAGTCTCAAACTGGTGATTCATAACGCATTATGTTCTGCCGCATATCTCGCACATCCAACGGGTCGTCGTGGTGCGAACGGTCAGCTCACGCCGTTTTGTGACGCAAATGCCAAGCCGAGAAGCACTTGCCGAGCGCGCGCTCGCACGCACGCATTATGGCCAGTTTCTACATCAACACCTATACGGTGCGTGTGTGTCATTTAGCGCCGCGGCCGGCGCGGTGTCGGAAATAGACGTCGCGATGCAAATTTAGCTCGCCCACATGTCGGCATGCCCAGACGTCGCGGATCGCCGCCGCCGCCGCCACCGCGGCCGAACGATAAAATGACATGGATACATTCGCAGATTACCGCTGAACACACGCTTCCCAACTCGCGGATTAACTAGAACGCATTCGATTGTCGCCCAAATAATATTACGTGATTTACAAGCGCCTGGCACACTGAATACGGCGTACGCATTTGCAAATGTGCATTAATTTTATTGTTCATTGAACGTCGTCTGGCGGCGGCGTCTGACTTTGGCGCAGACGCCTCGCATTGCGCGACAGCGGCGGCAACGTCGTGGTCGTCGCCGTCTACCGTCCCCGATGTGTTTGCGCAGCACGCACGCACGCACGCATTGGCGTATCTGTTGCATAATTATGTCTAAATTATTTTGGGTCAGATGACATCACCGCGACTCGTATATATTTGGCTCTCTCACTCGGCGGGTAGGTCATCGCACTTTGGCGGGGTGTGCTGACCCGGCGACGCTCTGCGATTGGGGTAACAACCCGCTGCACTCTTATATCGCTCGTGCTGCAATGCGAGTTCACAATAACAACCCTTTAGCGCTGGCTCCGGCTTCGCGTTGGCCTCGTTGTCTATACTGGTTTTTTTTTTCTCCCTCGCTCGCTGTCGGTCGGTCATCAAAACCACCGCGACAGGTCTTTATTACTGCATCTTCATCATTGTTGCAACGCGAATTACTGCTGCAGTCATTTATATGGCCACTGCCCTTTCGGAGTATGTTGACAATTGAAGTGCTTAATTAAATAGGCTCAACGTTTTGTTTTCCTTCTTTTTTTGAATAATGTATTTGTGGAAGGTGTTCTGCAACCTAATAGGAAATACCGAATCGATTATCCTCCCTCCAATCGAAGCAATTCCGGCCAGCGCACGCGTGCTTTATCGTGATTCACATTTCAATAACATTGATTATTAATGAACAATTTCGTGGAATAATTAAAGTTGAATCATGCCATGCCAAGTTTCTCCATGATTTCCCTTCCTTTTCATTACAATTTCGTCACGGAACGGGCAAAGTCTGACGGCGTCACCTATATCCCCCCATTTTTTTCGGAACCAGTCTAATTTGTTACAATTCATTACGAGCCTCAAGAGTAATGACTTGGGCAAGTCGGCATAAAACGGTGGTTGATTTTGATTTATATCGTAAATAGAGCGGAGCTATCCCTCCGCCCGAAACACTTTGATAGTATTTGAAGAAGGCAACAAAGTGTATCGTGTGCAACAATGCTTAATCCACATAATTCATTGCATGTTATTATTCGGGGGCCACTGCAATGGGAAAAAAATGACGCGTGCAAAGTCGACGCGTCATGCCACACGCGGGTTCCCATCGGATGTCGTCTACCTTCTCCTCGCCGGTGAAACAGTTTTGACGTGGATTCCCGTACAGGACACCCTGGGAACAGCCGCGGATGAGCCGGTTGAATAATTGAACTTTGAACATTCGAACTCGTTTTCGCCAGTGGGATCGTATTTACGAAAGTGGCACACACTCTCAGGCGGTCTGTTTTCATTTCCATTCGCATGTTTATTCCGACAACACAAAACACCTTGGAATTGTTTTGCGCGTCCGAGGCGAAGTAATAACAAGTTTCCCATTGGACCCAGCGCGCGCGCTTGGACTACACCCACTTTGCGTTCTCTCAATGAAATAAAAGTTACAAGAGTGGTCCAGCATCCAATCGCACGGTATCGATATCCGACTACTCTCGCGTACGAAAACCGGTCCGTCTTCTTTATCGCCGTCTTGTACTACTGCGCGGGCTACTACTACTTACTACTTACTACCACTACTACTACTACTACTTGGCGGCGGCGAGCGCGCCTTCGACCGACCACATTCAATAGGGTTCCATTCTCGTTGTCGCAATATTAAATTAAATTCTCATTAACAATGGTTCGTAATCGTTATTGCATTATCAAATCCCTCCCAATGGCTTGCGCGCTGCGACTGCGACTACTATTTGTCTGACATATCCTTGCGGTCGTGGCAGCGCGTAGGGAAAATAATAGAAACTATGATACGAAATGGAGGGCTGACAGTAATGTCGAATGGCTACATCGACTGCCAGCGACGATGGAACGGGAACGGCGACCAGAAATAGGTGAAGCAATGCACATCTGCCGGGACAGGTGTGTTGGGGTGCAAGCCATATAGGAACGTGTGTGGCTACATGTTACGCTGCTAACGATAGAATTGCGCCGATGTGTGTATGCACATGGTGGATGACAGCTTTTGCACTCACTCGTGGCTCATGGCTCCCAACATTCAGATCTGACGTCGTGGCGTAGTGTAGTAGTCGGCAACCCCTTTTCCGGGGTGGTTCCCGACAGCAGCCACTTTCTTTTGGCGTAATCTCCAGACGTGTGCTGCGGCGGGGACGTTGACACCGATGCATATGCGCTTTTCTCTCATTCCAGTAGATATAAATAACGGGTGTGCATTGTTTCGTGTCGATTATGTCAGCTATTAGGACGAACCCTGGCAGGAAGATGCTTCGAGGGTAATTAACGGCATATGTTGTTCTTTCAATTACGCGCCCTCCTTTATCGACGAAGAGCACCGTTGTGAATGTGTGTAACATTACCGCCTTTTTTGTCCGTAATATGCATGCACGCGTTGGGCTATATTTAGTCGAGCTTGTGGGATATATTACCTAGTGCCGCTTTGAATATTCGTCATTTTATATTACGTGTAGACTTCTTACACGACGTCACTTCCGAAGCAGTTTCTTATCGTCTCATTGAGCGTCGCGCGCAGGATGTGTCGGGGTGTTGGGTGGCGGTGGTTCTTAGGGCAAGGGTGCGAAAGTGAAGGATAGCGCGTGGTACTACGGATGCCAGATGTTAGATTCACTGCGCTACCGATCGACAGCTGAAGGACAGCTGCGCCGTATCGGCACACTCTCATGTCCTGCGTTGTCGACGCACCTCCTCCTGCGTGTGTATATGCCGTGCATCTTCGCGCCACCGCCGAATATCGAAAATGAACAGCCACTAAAAATCTTCTCGTGCCCCGCGCGCGCACGTGTGAGATATTTGTATGGCTCTTTAATTACTTCCAACTTTCTTTCGGGCGCGTGCCACCATGTCAAGGCAAGTCTCAATTAGCCCGTACATCTGCCCGATCAACGCTCCGAAGGCGAAATGAAAAGGGAAAAGATTCGTTGATTGTGTGGTGTGGCTCGCCGGCGAAACGCAGCGTGAAAGTGAATGCGAATTACTTGGCTAGGCAATACAATAGGATTGTTTTCTTCAGCTGCGGATTGCTGGATTCGGGTAGATCAGTGCAGGCAGACAGGCAGGGGATAAGACATGCGTAATGCTTATCGCGAACGCGTGCTCCGGACCGACCCTTCGGCTGTTTTCTTACGCGACGTAGCACTGCATCCAGGTGCTGAAATCTGTCGGCTATATATGCCTCGCGCGTCCTGCAGCTGTCCACCCGATTCTTGAGCAGGTGCTCCAGACCTTGCCACTGTCGTAGGACGACGACTACGTCGCCGATGATGATGCGCAATCGGCAGGTGATGCAGGCACGTGCACATGCCGTCGATTTACTTTCGGGCTACATCACAGTTGCGTGTGTAATACGGTTTTTTTTCGCAGATTTTTGCTAGAATTTAATACCTTGCCCGTAATTGTGTTATATAACGCAAGTTTGTGTGATTGAGCTTGTTGAAATCACGTTATCGAATGAAACTTTTTAAGCGCGTTAATTATAGACTTGCCATGTGCCAAATGGTTATTGCTGGTGTTGGCCGCACTGGATGGCATGGCACGTGACCGGATATGAAGACGATCGTTAGTCTACCACCTGGCTTCTGCTGGCTTACTGTACGGTGGATGCAGTTTATTTGGTTTTATTCCGCCCGCGCGCGTACTTTGCACGGCTCGCCTGATTTTCAAAGCCGTTTATTACAGGATTCCAGAAATATGCTAGATTCGTACATTCAACCTGGATTTCATTAACAATTTATATTCAACCACTCGGGTAATGGTACACCCATTTTTGCGGGTCTGTAATTTTATCGGAGGGTTAGCGACATAGTTGTGGGAAGTCAATTTGAGATGTTTTTGTAGCTAAATTTAATGGGCACGTGTTTCGTGTGCACATTGATAGCATCATCCTCCCTAAATGCTGCACCCCTGGCACAGTGGTGCTAAAAATACATACGTGCCGCAACATCGCATTGTAGCCAAACACTTCCGCACCCCCGTGTGCGCGCTGTGACGTACTGATGCGGATAAGCGAGCAGTGCAGAGAGAGCATTGACATATGCCATAGATTATACCTTGTGCACAAATGAGGATGTCGGTTTATGCCGCGGCACCGGCAGCTGTCTACTGTCGCACCCACAACGCGACGAATGTGGTGTGTATTAATAGTGGCACGCGCGCTTGAGGGATGGCCTTTCTTTGCGGGTGCGATCTGTTGCACGGCCCGGTGAAAGTGTTTCCCGTCTAACGCACATCGCGTCGGCGGACGCGGACGCATCCAAGTCGCGAGAACCGCCGCCGACTCGCGGGGGGGCCCCAGTCATAACAAACTTATAAATAGCGCGCCGCCCCACCATCTTGCAAGCGCGCCGCTCACCACCGCGAGATATTAAATAGGCCAGTCAGCGTTATCGTTTCGTGGTTGTCTCCTTCACAAATTCGAATATTCAATGGCGTCGTGCGCGCCACCCACACTCATCTGTCCTCCTCCCATCATTTTCCTAATCTACATCCGGCGATTCGGAATAAGATTGCATTTAAATACAGGAAAAGTGACTTAAGTTAGATTTGGAAAACAATAAGTACTTTTTGAAGAGCATGCCGTATCTACTTGCACGCGGTTAGCAATGTTTGTAAACAAGCCATCGACAGATACCCTGTATAGTGTAAGAATGCACTCGCTGCATCGGAAGTTCAAGGCCATCCTTGTAGAATCGCGAGAGAGTTCCTTGCCTCCTTGTTTACATCCAGCCCAAGAGCCGCCGTCCATCTTCGGAGGCTGCAGGGATATTCTCAAAGTGCCTTGCATTGCGGCGCTTAACCGTCTCTGCTTTGATCCCGCAATTCAGGTGCGCTGGTAAAAATAAGCACGTTGCCTGCACCATCAACGCGCTTTTGTGCATTTGAGTAATAATTTTATGGTTTTCTGAAAGCTAAAAAGCTCAACAAAACGCCTGTGCGAGTATTGTATATTTTCGAGTATCAACACAACACCATGGCAATGGTTGGGGAATGAATGAAATGCCTGCGTTCTTTATTCAATAGTATAAAACGTTCGCACGCTTGCTTGCTTCGTTTCTGGACAACTTGTTATCGGCGTTGTCAACGGCGCGAGATAATTTCTTTGCGATAAGTCGAGTTGTTTACATTCGGATTTTGTTCACATCCGCTGTCGTGTAGCATGCCGCCACAGTGCTTCGGCGATTACGTACGCGATACGCATGCACGTGTTGTGCAAGAAATTTAAATGCTCATTGATTTCTCATGAGAATATTCAATTATCCGGTGTTGTTGCTCTAACTAAAGCAAGATGCAAGATTCAAGCTCGCAAGTATGCTCAGAAATTCCATAGTGTAGTGAAGCGAGCCGATCCGTTGGATGGCGGGAAAAGTTGGATTAGTGTAGTAGGAAAGTAGTAAGTAACTACGCAGTAGAGGCTGGTTTGTCAAGGCGCACGCACATGCTGAGTAGTGTGTGTGGTTGGTGGGACGAAGGGAGCTCCTCGGAATGTGGCCGTGGAGGCCACGCCGACGACGACGACGCGCGCTCTGCAGTCGCCGCCGCTGCCGCTGACCAAGGAGTGTCTGGGATGTGCGCGGTATACATATCCGACAGCGCGCGCGCTCGCGACCCATAAACGCCAGTGCATCGGTCCTTCCCGGAATCCCTGTCCCCTACGCCCCATCCCCCAGTCAGCATCACGTTCGCTGGTCCATGTGCGGCGGGCGCGTCCATGAACCGTACGAACTTAAGAGAGCACCGAACCTTCAGGCCGCTTTATGCATGACTCTCTGCTGATGCATGCCTGCGCTGCAGCAGGCGCAGGCACCTCTCTCAGCATCATCACTGCGCGCCGCTGCCGTTGCGTTGCATTGCGTGTGAGACGGTAGTGACTCCTCTCGCTTGCGAGATTTATCTCTCGTTTCAGCGTATTAGTAAAAACTTCAATGCGGCGAAGAAACCGCCCCAAATAAACCGTGCACCGTCTCGCCTTTTATTTCTTCGTCTGCGTCTCATCGCCGGGCGAAGCAACAAGCGGACGCGCAGCGAGCCCTCTCAACGCCACCGGGCTGACCCGTTGCAGTTTCGCCGCGGCGCGTCATTGTCGTCGCCGCGGAATGCGTGCGCGGCAATTCGCTGAAGGAAAAGAAACGCTTCAACAATGGCGCGGGAGCGCGCGCGCGCGGGGGCTGGCGGCGGCGGCGCCACACTCGAACACGTTATGGTGATGCTTGTCTCACGTCACTGATGGAAATCGCCCCGACCATTTATCACCAATCTCGCCTCTCCTCTCTGTGGGTTTGCCGCGTCGTCGCGTCCACGATTCGCTCTCGCATTCGTAATTGGCGTTACCGCATTCAAAACTACGCACAACTGCAGGGACGAAATTGCATATTTATGCACGCATTTATATCTTCCCCAAGCGAATGCAGGAAAGTATTCGTTTTCTTGTTAATAACATATTTCAAAATATTTGCTAATCATCTAATATCACGTATCGATGCGCAAGTAGATGCAAGTAATCAAGGTGTATGTACGCAAGAAGGTAACGGGAAATAGTGACGCGTCGTCGCACGCGGATGCGAGATGGGTTACTTGCAGAAAACGAGCGGAAGTGCTTGGCATTCCTTCGAAATGACGTTTCGATTGTCTATCCCGAATTTCTTCCGCCTTCATGTATACATGTTAGAGCCGGGGGGACGCGGCATTAAAATTGCATGCGCGCGTTTTTGGCCATCAATTGCGCGACGTGAAGAAATGCAGGCGAGCACCGCCCCGCGCGCGCAACGTTTGCACATCGCATGCTTAACATGGATGGCCGCACCACGGCGACTGGCGGCATTGCTAATTGTTCAACGAGAGAGGAAAGATCTGCACGCATCCGAATTGATTGTAGTTGGAAGCCGGCGAGAGAGGTAGGCGCAAGCGTGTGGTCGTCGTCGTCGGCGGTGGCGGCGGCGGCAAAACGACGCGAATGCTGCGTGTATGTGCTCACACGCGCGCGCTCGTGTGGATGAGAAGAGAGCTGCGCGCGAGCGAGCTCTCCGGTATACAAATCATCAGGTTATATGAGCGTGGTGTGACGGTTTCCCACGGTGCCCATGCTGCAATGCAAGAGTCGACTTCTCTCTTGCGCGCCCTTTCGCTTAGCACTAGCTCTTTTTGCTCTTGCAGCATCCGAGCCAGCGCGTAGCAGGCACCCCCCATGCCGCCGGGACGGACGCGGACGGACGGCAGCAACCGGAGGCGCTAATACCCAGAATGGACAGAGCGCTTCTTGTGCGGCGAAATTCCTCCTGTTGTGTATATCGGTACAGTTATGAGCTGCCGCCTGCATTCCAGAACCGGCATGCTGGTCAAGTTTTGCTTTTCGCGCCGCGTAAAGTTGCGCGATCGTAACAACCTGCTACACGCATTCTGCACGGCAACTTGCTACCCCCAATTTGATGCCAGTACGAATTATCCGCATCTACAGTTCGATAATGCGATCAGTTTTTACGCGTTTGGGTTTATATTGAGGGGACTAGGCGGACTTCCTTTTTTGGTTTTACTACTTTACACCGTTCTTCATCGTATGAGCGCGCGTGCATATCAATCGTATTGTTGTGCAGCAAGTGCATGAGGGCGTATGTGTGTGCGTATATCTGAGCGCGTTTTCTGGGGACGAGCCTATAATTTCAGGTCGTTATCGTGTCTCGATAGCGCCCGGCGCTATGCGCTTTGGATGATAATTTACTCTTCGACGAGTATAAAACATTTACAATGCCCCACAAACTCGACAAACTCGAGTAACTTATAGTTGTGTGCGTTTTTTGTTTCACCGGCTTTATTTATATGCATCCACGTTCTTATTCAAGCGGCTAACGTTTATTGCGGCACGTTGGAAGCGACTCGCTTCGTTTTCATAAATTACAATGTATTCAATTTTACAACTTTACGCAAAATAGGCGGGCTGCGTGCGTATGGTAGACACGGAGCACATTCCTTGCACTGCGTGCCGGAACCATTTCTCTTGCGAGTCAAGTTTTTGACGAATCGACGAGTTGATTATCTCGTTATGAATTACACGGGCGCCTACTAAATGTTTCAGATGCCGTTCATAATTGAGCGGTGGGTGCGAGAGCGCTCGCGCCCGCACGCTCAGAGCTCACTCGGCGTTAGTTACGTAGGTGCCGCACAATTAGTCGGACTGTTAATGAGGTGGCTTAGCGGCGTGCTTTCGTTCGTTCGCGCGCGCGCGCGCCAATGTGTTTCCTTGAACCGGCCAGCGTCCTTGCAGCGCGAGCGCATCTTTGCTCTCGCGTCTGTACGCTCTTCTTCTAACGCGTGCGGTGCGTGCCGCCGCCGCCGCCCGATGGTCACATTCGCGCGCATTCCATCGCGTTTGTGGAATGCGCCCATGGGCATCCCGGTGGAGATGGACGGACGCTCTCTTGTGCGTATGCGTCCGTCCGTCCGCTTTGCTTCTTCGCGTGTCGCGCCTTTCAATTACATTCCAGCGGCTTTCGAGGATGTTTGCTTCGGCTGCTGCTGCTGCGGTTATGTGCAGATCGTTTGCGGACCGAAAATTACACATTGTCGGTGAGCGCGAAGAGCTGCATCTTCTTATGCGCGCTGCAAAGTCATTTGACTTCGAAATACGCAAAGGCGAAGAAAAAAACAGTGAAGAACAGTGGTTTCTCCAGATGCACAGTTTAATGTTGTGCACTGGCATACTGGCACGCCTGTGATTGTGAATAAAACGTAAACAGATGCCTTTCGCGCATCCCGGAGTGGACGACTCAGTCAATGTTTTGCGTCACTCACTATCGTTTGTGGGCTGTGACCCGTAACGGGAGCGGTCGCGCGCGCGCCGCGATACGAGCGGGTGGAAGTCCATTCAATAAAAAACACATTCTCTACTCATTCATTCATTCATTATGTGCGCGTCGTGCCATATTCATGCCTGGAAATTACGTCAGACTGATTACACGCTCGATTGTAACACGCATACAAACACGCGTATGGTCGCGCGTGCGGCGCATACACTCGCGGGTCGGCCGCATGCATTCGCCCGCGAAAATGCATACATCACACGCATACAGCGCTGCAGCGCGCTATCAAGCAGTTGATTTGCGCAAACGCCGAGCCGCGGCCTCCTCAGCGGGCGTTACGTGCAATAAATGCTCAAATCACGTTCGGCGATTGCGATACACTCCCTGAAAGATGTGTTTTGTTCTCCAGATAAATTATTTTGCATCTTTTAATACCAGATTATCACATATTGCCCAAGTCATTAAGGTATTAATTAAATAACCCTAAGGTGCAGTAATTATGTATGCACTTGACCACACCGCTATTAACTAACACTTAGGTGTGACATTGATAATGCGCCGCCGCACCATGCACACGACCATTATTGCATATTGATTTCGCTACGCCTGTAACCGTCTCCTCCGATGCACGGCGTTAATTGTCGAATTCCGACGCATAGGAAGTGCGAATGAATGCGCTGCAACGGATTCGCGACCCGAACATTGATGTACCAATATCGCAGCGGGCAAAAAAATATTGCATGCAAGGTGTTGAATGTGTGTGAGCGGAACGCGTAAGCATGTCCGTAAGTCTGATATGAAATCTAAATGAGGCCGCACCGCCTTGTGATTAGGCGCTGGAATGCGCCCGATCCGAAACGAGTTTTGCTCTCGCGCTCGCGCGCGCGCGCACGCTGGGGCAGCAACAGCAGCATCTCCACACAGCATCATCGCGTTCCAGCAGCGTGCCTTAAGAAGGCGCGTATGTATAATATGCGCGCGGGTCGGCATTATGTTTGTTGCCGGCGCGTGTTTTTATTCGGCGAACTCCTCTTCATTATCATCTCGGTTCTCACTTCGACGAAATTCTCTCGGCATGGTGGAATGCTTTTCCTCTGGAGGTGTGTGCGTGTGCTGCTCTCTTTGCCGCCTCGATTGTGCGGGTAGTAGTCATCGTCGTCGCCACTGTCCATAACTGCGTCTCCAATCATTTTATATAAAACCGAGTGAGAAGAGCACGCCGACGCCGACGCCGACGCCGCCACCGCCACCGTCGGCACTCGCACTTTTCCCCGTTGTAGGTGTGTCGCGCTCTTCAGTGCGCATGTTTCTAGCGGCGGCGGCGGCGGCCACGACGTGATTTTGTTTGGAAAGAGGGAGCGGAGAGAGCGGCGTTAGTTCGAGATAATCGATTCGGGACGTTGCGCGAGGGGGTTTGGGTTCAAGGTCTGGCGTGGCGCCCTGCAGCCGTTACGTAAGACGAGGTCAATGGCATCGCGCACGGCATACGCGCGCGCTTGCGCTTGCGCTCACGCCGCGCGTACTCCTCACGCTCGCGAGCGGCGTTGTTAATTCAGCTAATTAGTGGATGATGGACTTTATGCATTTTAGTGCGAACAAATGCGCACGCTAGGGGGGTGGGTGGGGCATCTTCACTTGCATACATTGCGCTTGCATGTGTGAAATATCGAAGTGACCGCACGACGCTCAAGTCGCCGTCCTAGGAATTTAACAATACCCTTCGCGCGTGCGTTCACATCGATTCCACGA
>JARJDR010002201.1:0-18040 GCA_030264135.1 Myllaena sp. GC000078
TGTAAAAAAATGTTATAGGCATAGGTAGGCGTCTTATTTTCTTCGACTACCGTTTGAATCGTAAACATGCCTCTTTCTGCTTACTCATTGTGAATGTACCTATTCATTATTGTACTTATTAATATTAAGTATCATTCAGTGAATAAACATTTATCACTAATGGCATTTTGTAGTTATCATTAATAACTGTCTCAAAATTGAGGGAATTTACGATTGCTTTGACTTTCGTAGAGGTTCCATGGTGTAATGGTTAGCACTCTGGACTCTGAATCCAGCGATCCGAGTTCAAATCTCGGTGGAACCTTCCGTTTTGTATAATGCTGCCACGCGAGAATTTAATTCAGCTCACGATCAAATTTTACTCCGAAAGATAGGCAGTAAACTTATTGCTTAATTATTTTTCTCCCACCAAAATGAATATAAATCTAATGATAAAAATTGAACTTAGATTGACCTTTGTTTCGTATTAGATTTCCACTCATAGAAATTGTTTCTCAATAATATAAACCAAAAGAAAAGAATAGAAAGATGCAAACAACAAGTTGTACATCCAACGAAATAATTCTACCAAAAGACCTGCTAAGTAAACTACACACCAATGGCTACCAAATCGTTTCAGTCGTGTTATCGCCATCAAAATACAATTATTGCCTGCTGCTAACCTCGACCAATCGCAAACAACAAAGCGTTTTCGTAAAATGGCTCGACGAAAGCGATCTGGACATCGATGGCGACTTTGAGGCGGCCAAATACTTCGCCAAAGAGGTATTTTTCTACAGCGCTGTCATCTCAGCATTTACACACCTAGACAGACCGATAACATGCATTCCGCATTGTCAATTGGTCGATAAGTGCATGTTGATGTTCAACGATCTGCTTGCTGCCGGTTATCGACCACTCAACATCATGCAAAACACCCCTTATGAAAAGGTGCGCATTATCATTGCACAATTAGCTGAATTCCATGCGTTATCCATGTCGTTGCAATACTTACGTCCGGATCTCTTCGATGCTCTGGAAGAGCGACTTCTAAGGGAGGATACCAACCACAGCAAGAGACAACAGCAGATTTGTATGCAGGGTCTGCAAGATACGCTGAAGCTCGCCAAGTTGTCGCTGCCCAATGGCAGTGTGTACATTCAGAAACTTTCGTATTTCGTGTTTGATGCGTATCGAAACAATGACAGCGGAGCGCATCAAGATTTAAATGTAATCATCCATGGTGATTTGTGGCCGAACAATATATTGATTGACGAATCGAATGCAAATGCGGTCTTCATTGATTTCCAAGGATGTCGCCTAGCATCACCCACCATCGACTTGATGACGATTCTATTACTGCTTTTAGATAAAAATTTGCGGCTTGAGTATAAAGACGAATTGTTACGTTATTATTATTTTACAATCTGTAGACAATTGCAAGTGAATGGATTGAGTGAAAATGATATCGATAGCATATTTCCTGAATCGCTTTACCGCCAACATCTTCAACGCTACGCACGAGATGCGTTGAGCATCTGCCTGGTTGGTTTACCACTTTACATGCAAGAACCGTGTTCAAATAATAGCTTAATTGATAGTAATGATAATAGTGATCCAGCTGTTGGCTATTTTCGCATGTTGCGAGCACACAAAAGCATGAAGTGTAAGAATAAAATGCTTGAAATGCTCATGGATATTGTTGATTATGGATATTTAGACTAATAAAAACTTATAAAGACATTAGTATAGTTTAGTCGACTGGAAAAGGTATCAATGCTTGCGTCCAATCATCAGTAGTATAGTGCAACGTATCATTGATCGAACGCCATTTATCACGATTATAAGCCATCGAACTCCCCGACCACGAGTGCTGCAATTGCGATACAAAGCATTCGTGATACAAATCACCATTTTCTCGGCTTATCCTTCGCGCTTTCAACAAATACTTGGTAGCACGCTTCTCATTATCATTCAGCCGAAACCTCCACGCCAATAAGCAATAGTAACGTGGCTGAAGCACCCTCATCTTCTTGATGAATCCAGTCGCCAATTCAAAATGCTGACTGATTGCCCCATTTATTCGCAACACACTCGCCTTTCGCCGCTTCGCCTGGAGCAAATCCAGCAAGCTCGCCTCAATAATATTGAGTAAGATACGCATCACAATTGGTTTGTTCAGCGTCGAACTGCTAAACGGACAGCGCGGCCGGAAACGCTCCGCATTCGCATACCCCTCCATTTTAAACAAGTACAAATACAGCAGCGACAGCAAGTGATTCTTCTCCCAGCTTAGCCTTTCATGCGGATTAAAATTAATAAACCCCGTGATTTCCTTCACAATCATCTCGACATTGATATGCGGTGCAAATCCAGTCATAATCGGCACGATGAGTGCATTCGCATAGTACCACACTCGCGAATCTTCGTACACGTTCACACTAATCACCTTCATGATATCCAGATAATCCTTAAACCGCAGCGTATACGTAAACAGCAATCCAATCCAAATAACCACTTCGTAATGCGTGATGAAGATGTAGACCTTCATTGAGTAGTCAATGATTCGGTAGCACATGCGAATAGCTTCGTTCAACCGCCCCCGATTGAAAGCCAGTTCAAATTCAGTAACCATCATATGCATGAGATTCCTTGCAAAGAAAGCCCGATTATTGCAGTAGTTTAAGAGCACCTCCTTCAAGACATAGCACTGTAGTTTCTCGCATATTTCTACATCCAGCCCATAGCGATAAAAGTCGATTGCGTTGCAATGCCGATCCAGCAGCATCGGAATCCTTGGGTTGATGGCCTGCAGCAGCCACACGCTGTAATCAGAGCAATGCGCCGCATACTTCATATTGCCCTCAATGGCGAAGATCTTCGCGCAGACCACCATCGACATACCGAGCGACCAACGCATCCAACCAGGATGCGCCGGCAGCGCGTACCTCTCCCGTACATGCCTCCGCACACTCGCCAACCGTGTCTTCTTCAGCAGCAGCTGAAAGTGCGCATAGTGGAAGACCAACGACGGCAGCCGACATTGACGCAACGCGATCGCCATCTGGTTCTTCGCCCGGCCAATCTGCCGCAGCTGGATGAACGCCAGCGCCATTGAGACAGCAATCTTATTCACGTGGTACCGCCGAAACGCCTCGGAAATCTCGCACTTATAAGCGCCGACGTTCACGAAGCACAGTTCGTAGGCTTCGCGCAATGCTGCAATGGCGCTCGTCACGTCGTCCACCAGCAGCAGCACATAACCGTAGACGCTGATGAAGAAGATGCGCTTGCCCAAGTTCTTGGCGTGTGAGCTGTGGTACACCAGCTGCTTGTAGACAAAGAGCAGAATCTCGAAGCAGTTGCATTCGAGCGGATTGAACGGATGTCTCATGCTATCAACCGAGTCGGAGTTGTAGTCATCATCTTCGTTGCGCAGCATCATACGTATGCGTTCCTTCAGATAGCCGCTGTTTTCGGTTGGGCAGTAAGTCGTGTTGAATTCGCCGCTGCGACAATACTCGACCACCTCGCTGTACTTATCGCATACGATGAAGCTGTTGATTGGGTCGCGCAGACAACGCGGACAAAAGTGCAGGGTGTGCTCTAGCACGTCAGTGCACATCAGGTGCAGGTCCTTCTTCTGGTTAACCGGCATCAGGTTATACGCAATGTACTTAATGTTCTGGTTACGGAAGCGAAAAATCTTGCAGTAGCGATACTTCGGGGCGCCATTCATCTCGGTGAGCTCGTCCTCGTCCATGAAGCATCGACAGCAGTACTTATTCACACTGATTGGATAACCGTTCACGTAAGCCGATCCGCATTCAAAGATACCCTTTTCAAAAAGGGTTTGGATACCGTCCATAAGCAGTTCACGGTCGGGATAGTGCAGGGCACAAATAAGGAGGTTCTTGGTGAAGATCTCACCCAACACCGATCCGGCTTTGAGGATCGCTTGCTCAAACGATTCCAAAGAGTTGTAGAACTCGCTTGTTATAGACACAATAGTCAGTGCGACAGTGCGATCTTGTTTCACATTCTCACATTCGCTGTGATTCCACATCTCCATCACATTCACCAACTGCGGAAGTCGATCAAACACCGGCGCGTGCATCGGTACAAAATCCTTCGTCAAATCTTTCTTGGTCGTATGCCGCAAATGCAAAAGGTCTCCGTTAATCAGGTACGTGAGACAGTTTTGCAGGTATCCCGGTAGACCACTACAGGTCTGCGACAGCAAATACAGCAGTTGTTTAGACAATGCAGCGACATTCAGCAGAGTGCAGGCGATTGTATTTATCCAATAATCGCTCAATGGTTGCAATTGCATGAATTTGATCCTCTTGTGGTACCGGAATAAAAAGCCCACCTTGTCGTTTTTATCCGCAAAGTCGCCCGCAGCCAAAAAGCGCACATTGCACGTATCCAGAACAATATCAAGTATCTCCCAGCTGGGCATATCCATAAAGTGCGCATTGTCAATGATAAAGATGCACACACAATTGCTCACCTCAACCAACTCCCGAAATTGCGTGAGTATACGGTATTTAGTCAATGCAAGATCCTCTTTATTTTGACTGCTGCCCCGATGGTAATTGATCAACTGCATAGGCAAAGTCAACACACTGATGAAATCGGCTTGCAGCCGCATGTACATATCATACAGCTGCCGGTACAACTTCGTAATAACAAAGTACGGATGCGTGGTATCTTCCTGCAACACCAATGACGCAATGGCAAAGTGCTTGAACGTACCAATCAAATTCTGCGCATAGTGCAGTAGAGTAGATTTGCCCATGAGTTCGTCAGCAGAGAACACCAGACAGCGAATGGACCGATCGTCGCCATCTTTCTTAATATGCCCGCTTTGCAATAGTTCACGGATTTGTTGGCACTCCGCATCACGTCCATAGACCTCTATAGGCTTGTCTTTATCCGTGTACATTGCGGACTTGGACAGGAGCGAAGCATCCTCTACATTCTCATCGTACACAAAGACTTGGCGATGCTCAAAGCTAAAACCGCATCTGCGCGAGCCAAGACAGCGAAAGTAGAACGATGAGAGCTTCGAGAACTTGAAAGTCTTATAGTCGCAGATCACTCTGCCTTTGTGTTTATCAATGACGCTGAAAGCCTTCTTCAGGGTGGCTCCCAACACGACATAGTCCCTCCGGAAAGGGTGTCCCAAAACACCACAATACAAGTAGCCATGGAAGACACCCACCGAGACGTGCTCCACGCCCGGAATCTCATGAAACCGCTGAATCATACTATAACCGGAACGCAATGCTCGTTGACTCTCCAAATCCTTGCGCAAATCATGGAACCCACTGATAATCACAATCTTCACATCATGGGTCACTTCAAACTTGTAGATAAACGCATGACTATCTCCAATCATATTGCTGACTTGATGATACAGATAGCGCATGAAGACGTCTCCCAGGCATTTCACAGAGTTGGGCGACAGACAGATTACCTGCGTGGTCAGCGTGAGGATTTCGGTCAAATATTCCACTGGGCGATGCTCATCCACATGGTATTGCACCGTCTTGCAGACAAACGCGCGCAGATTCTGATAATTGCATTGACGCAACGCCACTTTGAAGCACTCCCGTGCGGGAATGCGCTGGATGAACGCAGTTGTCAGCTTGGAGGTGATGATATTTGTATCAATCCGGGGATTCGCGTGTAAAATGTGCATGTATTCAAAATGCTTGGTGATGATCTCGCGTACTTCGAGCTCTTTCATTGTGAATAGTTGATGCTGTCCCCTTTCGGTTGCCTTGTAAGCAATGCGTCCACTCTGAAAACACACCTTTAAGCTTGAATTGGTGGATTGGATACAAAATAGATTACCAGCAGTTTGATAATACCCGACTCCAGCTTGACCACTTCATAGCGCTCTTGCATCATATGCGCCCACGCACGCAACGAGATGAAAATGTCGTTTGGTTTAGTCGCCGCGCGCAACGTGCGTAATTCGCACAGCGGCTTGCCGCGAAACACCACTATCTTGTTGTCCAACCCATACGTATTCGCCTGTATGTTCCCACAGGCGATCGCCATCTTCAGCTTCAGCTGCAGCCCAATGGTGGTGTTGAAGTCATTGAGAGCATCGCGGATGATACATGCGCAAGTCAGCACGAAATGCAGCACCTCATAAAGAGATTCGTTTGTTGAGACCTTCCACAGGTTGAGACAGCTATCACCATGGATTTTGAGCACATCGCCGCCCCAATAGGTGACCGCCTCGATGATGGCGCTCAGGTAGGCGTTGAGGGTGGCAGTGAGTTTGTAGATGCCGCCGTCGCTCACCTTGTGGAACTTTTCAATCAGTTGATGCATGCCACTGATATGGATGTCTAGCAGAACGCCCACAAAGTTGTCGCTCTCCTTCAGCTCCGTGTCGCACTTGGAGAGCGTGTAGTCGGGCATGAAAGTGGTGAGGATCTCCATTTGTCTGCGCAGTTGCACAAATTCGATACGCTTCATGTTGGAGCGTTCGCGCAGCACTGACTGACCCGTGGTGAATCTGATATGCATTCTGAGCAGTAGGGTGCAAAATAATACACGCAATGTATAATAGCAAAAAAGGGAGTTTTATTTTGTCAAATATAGAATGACAAATAGGGTCTAGGAGCTGTCATTGAACTTAGGGCCATATCCGCCTCCACCGGGTGTGTGTAGTAGAAACACATCCTAAAATGATACATAAGAACATTGAAGAGTAATACAGGAAAAGTTATATTACCCCGGGTTGCATGTCAATTGTATTCTTCGGTCCCAAGTTGATCATGCGTCCATCAGCAGCGCGTTCGACCAAGTTCAAGCCAGCCACACCATCTTGCCCACCATTCAGACCATACGGTGTGGTCACTCGTCGCTCACTGAGAATGGACAAAGTAATTGGCGCTCGGAAGCATATCTCTCTGATAACACCATCGCCGCCATTGAATTTGCCCTGCCCACCGCTATTGGGTCTCAGCGTAAATTTGCGAATGTAAACCGGATAACGACGTTCAATGATTTCAATATCAGTGATGCGCGTGTTGGTCATGTGCGTGTGCACACCGGACATCCCATGCCAGCTTGGGCCCTACTCATTTCAGAACCATAAGAAACGGATAAGTTTTGTAATTCTGGTGATACTCACCGCTCCACTGCCCCCGGCGACCGTTTCGTAGTTACCCCATTTTTCATTACCAAACGTCACGTTATTCATGCAGCCCTGTGAGGCTGCACAGGCGCCAAACGCACGCAGAATCACATCGACCACACGCTGAGAAGTGGTTACATTGCCGCCCACCACGGCTGCACCTTCGCTGGGGTCCAACATTGACCTCTCCGGCACGATAACTTTTATTGGTGCCAAGCAGCCCTTTTGAAAACCCAGACTTAAACTAATATTAAACAGAGAGAGAGAAAGTGAAATACCTGGTTTAAGGGTACATCATGACCGACCATACACCGTAGACAATAGATCAAAGCCGAGAGGGTGATTGCTTTGGGCGCATTGCAATTACCATGCACCTCAACACCAGTCCCAGTGAAATCACACACGGCACTACCTTCCTCGGCATTGAGCGTTATCTTCAACACTATGGGCGAGCCATCATCCATCCGGTCCGCAGCCATCAAGACATTCGTCCCCTGCTTGCGCATTGTGTCCTGGGCAACCGCCCGCAGCATATCGCGCACGGCCAGCTCAGCGTTGCTCTGGATATGCGCCATGTACGCTTGCACCACATCCAAACCGTAATGCGCAATGAGCTCCCCAACCAGTTGGATACCCTTTTGGTTGGCGGCCACCTGCGCACGCACATCACTCAAGTTATCCCCAAGATTACGTCCACCCGCTGCACGCATTTCAGCCAAGAACGCCTCCTCGCGAAACACGTGCTGCTCGACCAGCAGGAAGCTAATGAACGCAGCGCCTTCATCACTCAAAGACTTGGAGTGCGGCGGCATTGAGCCGGGTGTGATACCCCCAATATCCGCGTGATGCCCACGACTTGCCACAAAGAAGATGGGACGGTCTTCGCCCTTGTGGAACACTGGCGTGACGACTGTAAAGTCGGGCAGATGCGCACCGCCCGCTTTCGGATGGTTCGTCAGGATCACATCGCCCTCGTGGATGGTACGATGACGGATTTGAAACTGCACCGCTTCCTGCATGGAACCGAGGTGCACCGGAATGTGTGGTGCGTTTGACACCAAACCCCCGTCAGGTCCGAAGAGTGCACATGAGAAGTCGAGGCGTTCTTTGATGTTTGTTGAAATTGATGTACGCTGCAGTACTCTGCCCATCTGCTCAGCGATGCTCATGAATCGATGCCCGAAGATGCTCAGCTGAATGTTGTCTAGCTCGGTGCCAATCTTCTCCAGGCGACCATCGCCGATAGCAATGCGGACGTCGCCGTTTTTTGTTATAGTTCCGGTGCATTGAGGTAGAATGACAATCGTACTAAGATCGTTCATGATAATTGCAGGTCCTTGCACAGTCTGACCAGCAAATAGTTCCTCCAACATATAGACATTTGTTTCTTGGTAACCACCTTCAAAGTACACACGATGCGTCTGTTTAGCTTGCGGCTCGGCTGAAGACTCTTGAATAGGCGATTCATGTGAAAGCAAACTTTTGCCTATACCACGAACGCGGATATCATCAACAAGCACCTCACGTCCCTCCAGGGTAAACCCAAACTCGGTTTTGTATCTTTCCACAAAGGTATGCATAAAATCGCCAAATTTGGTGCCCGGTTTAGTGCTATCCGGCCCACACATTAATCCAAAGTCAGTGCCATTATACCGCAAATTTAAATAGTATTCCAGCTGGATTTGGTCAGAGTGGTCAGAGGCAAACCCTTGTTCTTCCAATGCGCTGCGGCATTTACCAGCGAGCGCATCAAGTCTTTGCTCAAGCAATCCAAACTCTGACTTGGTGTACGATTTGGCGCAAGGTTCTTGCATATCACTAACCACATCAGCCAGGGCTATTCCATATGCGGAGAGAATACCAGCGTATTTGTGTATGAAAACCGTCTTCATGCCCAAGGACTGTGCAATCGCGCAAGCATGTTGCCCGCCAGCACCCCCAAAACATGCCAACGCATGCTGAGAAGTATCATGTCCTTTAGCCTGAGTTAGTGCACGTATCGGTCGACACATTGCTTCATTGGCAACGGTCACGAATCCAAGAGCCACCTCCTCGATGCTAAGATTCTTATTTTGGTCCTTGTTGATTTCGGCGGTTAATAGTTTGAATGCGCCTAAGGATGCGTTGACGTCTAGCGGCTGGTCTTCGTGCTCGCCGAAGATTTTGGGAAAGTATTCGGGCAGTAGACGGCCCAACACTAGGTTCGCATCGGTGATGGCAAGTGGTCCACCTTTGCCGTAGCATGCCGGACCTGGAAATGCTCCAGCTGACTCAGGTCCAACCACATACAGACCAGAACTAAATTATGAAACGTAATTACGGGGTTTAATGCTAAATACTTGATTTACCGATAGAATAGCATGGAACCTCCTCCGGCCGCCACCGTGTTCACATCCAACTGTGGTGCTTGAATGGTAACACCGGCAGTGGTTGATTCATGTACATGTTCGTACTGTCCCGCAAACCGAGATACATCGGTTGAAGTGCCTCCCATGTCGAACCCAATCACTGGCAGGTTTGTTTCTTGCTTCCAAGTGGTCAGAGCATAGCTAGAAGCCCAAAATTAGAGAAATTAAGATATTCTGAACAGTTTCATACCCGACAACTCCACCGGCAGGACCTGAGAGGATCGCGCGCGACCCATTAAAACTCTCCATCGGTGTAAGTCCGCCATCGCTCTGCATAAACAGCACGTTCGTCCCATCCAAAGCATTCGCAAAGCCACTCGTAAATCCCTTCAAATAACGCTTAATATGCGGCGTGAGATACGCATCCGCACAAGCTGTAAACCCACGCGGGACCAATCTTGTCATCGGCATGATCGCATGCGACAAAGAAACATGCTCAAAGCCAACGTCGTGAGCAATCGCACCGATTTGCAACTCCTGCTCAGCGACCGCATAACTATGCGCCAACGCCACCGCAATACTCTTGATACCTTCCGCCTTGACCGCCAGCAATTTCTGGCGGATATCTTCGACGTTCAACTCTTGCAGCACGATGAACTGCTCCCCGGTGCTGCCTTGGATTGTGCGACAGTGCGCAATGGACGCGCCGAGTTCGCAATCATTGGGCCGCGCGGGTATAATACGGCAATCGGCTTCAACGACGCGCTTGTAGAGCAACTCGGGTCGCCGGATGTCGAGTGCGAAGATCTGCGGACGCGCTTGGTTGCCGATGAAGAGCACATCTTTGAAGTTGCGATTGGTGATAAAAGCCATCGGCTCGCCTTTGCGCTCGAGTAGGGCGTTGGTCGCCACCGTGGTGCCCATTCGCACCCATTCGATGCGGGAGTTGTCCACCAGGCCGGTGATAGCATCGATGGCGCTGGAAGTTTCCTGAAATGATTGGTTTTGAGCTGTTGCATTGACAATGAGTGTTTTGAGTTTATTGAGTACTTGTTGAAGAATCCGGCGAATGCCCTCAGTGGGTGCATCGCGGTAGTGCGATGGATACTCGGAGAGCAGTTTGTGGACGACAATTTTGCCGTCCGGACAGCGTGCGAAGACGTCGGTGAAGGTTCCACCGCGATCAATGGCAAATTGAAATTTGCCGGATGCGGTCTAAAAAGCAAAGTTTGTTAATAATTGGTGACAGAATTAGTAAATCTTAGTAGGTACATATCTTCTGAATGATTTTATAAGTGTCCAAGTTTTAACAATATTTGATTTGGAATTTTTATACCTATAGAGAAATATTTATTTTTGGTAACTTATTGAAACTATTTTATTTTTAGTGACTATATTTACATAGTTTATTCTATCAAATAAGTAAATGCAACTTATATTCATCTAGCTAGAGCAAGTTAGAAAATAACGTGTTCAAAACAAATAAGTATAGAGCATTACATAGATATCGAGTAGTACAAAGTCTAAAGTCATTTAAATAACGATTACATAATCGCTGGCAAAAGGTCGATTGTGCTATATATTGTTTCATTACGTTTCATTCTATGAATGTGTATAAAACGCGATTGAAAGTCAAACGAAATACATAAATCAATCGTAAAACAAACCTCAATTTGAAAGATTATTGATTAATTTTAGCGTGTTTTAGCGCATGCTCTCAAACACTTGCTTACCTTTTCCATGTAATACTGAATTTTTCCCATTTTCACACACAAAAGCTATTATTAATCGGCAGAATTAAAAATAGAATAACCGCACAACTTGCACAGACCAACGTCGCATTAAATATCGTGTATATATGACGACGCTAGATATCTTATTGAGTTTGTTGACATAATACAGCACCGAACGTTTCCATACATACGAACCACCCACGGCATTACGACGATTACATAACACTTTTGCAAGAAGATAACCGCTATCTAATACTAATTACTCAAGGTAGTTAAATAATTGGCACAGATTTAATTCAAAATTGGTCATTGTTTAAAATCATTTCGTAAAATATTTGTGTACACCCAAACACCCAAGACGTTGTCAAATAAAATTAAAAAACCTCCAAAATTAGCGATTCGTCTTAATGAAATTGATCAATCCATTCGTAGAACTATCATGCGAATTAATCGGCTTGCAATCGGCCAGCTCCGGTTCAATAGCCTTCGCCAATTGCTTGCCCAACTCAACACCCCATTGATCATAAGAGTTGATGTTCCAAATGATACCCTGCGTGAAAATTTTATGCTCATACATAGCAACCAATGCGCCCAGCACAAACGGTGTGATCTTCTGCACTAAAATACTATTCGTCGGCCGGTTGCCTTCGAACACCTTATGGGGCAGGATATTTTGCAATTCATCACCAGCCATTCCCGCGCCCTCCAATTCCAGCTTCGCCACGTCGAGAGATTTACCCTTCATCAGCGCCTCGGTTTGTGCGAGGAAGTTCGCCAGCAGGATGTTGTGATGAATGCCATTGTTAATAGGATTGTGCGTTTGGACGGGAGCGATGAAATCGGCCGGGATGAGACGTGTGCCTTGATGGATCAACTGATAAAAAGCATGCTGGCCGTTTGTACCCGCCTCGCCCCAAACAATTGGGCCCGTGTGATAGTTGACGCGTTTACCATCGCGTGTTACGTATTTTCCATTGCTCTCCATGTCGCCCTGCTGGAAGTACGCGGCGAACCGGTGTAGATATTGGTCGTATGGTAATAACGCGTGCGTTTCGCTGCCGAAAAAGTTGCCATACCATATTCCCAACAGTGCTAAGATAATTGGAATCTAAGAAATCAATGATTATAATGATTGCTTGGTGATTATATTGTGTGAACATACATTTTCTTCAATTGGCACTGAACAGAAATGATTATCCATATAGTGGGCACCCTCCAATAACTTCTGGAAGTTATCAAAGCCCACAGACAAGGAAATACTCAACCCAATGGCACTCCATAAGGAATACCTGCCACCAACCCAATCCCAGAACTGGAACATGTTCTGAGGTGAAATGCCAAACTCTTTAACTTTCGGTTCATTTGTTGAGAGTGCAACAAAATGTTTAGCCACAGCCGAATCCTAAATAAGCAACAACAAAATAGTAGAGAGTAGAAATGAAATAAGCAGATAACTTACAGCTTTTGCAGTTTCCAAAAACCATTTCTTAGCTGACATGGCATTGGTGATGGTCTCCTGGGTGGTGAAAGTCTTGGAGGCAATGATGAACAGCACAGTTGCAGGATTGACCTTCTTCAGCACCTCAGCCATGTGGGTGCCATCAATATTGGACACAAAATGCATGCACAAACCTTTAGAGTAGGGCTTGAGAGCTTCTGTGACCATGAGTGGGCCCAAATCAGAGCCACCAATTCCAATATTCACCACATCCGAAATAGCCCTGCCAGTATACCTAAAAGACCATTCATAAAATACTTGAAAGCACTTGAAACGCAAACTCTCCATACCCTTTCCACTTTCCAGACAGCACACTCTCAGTGAATTCCTTAATATGCTGCAATTCGGCGTTCACGTCAGGCATCACATCTTTGCCTTCCACAAGAATGGGTGTATTGCTTCGATTCCTCAGTGCAATATGCAGCACTGCTCTGTTCTCAGTGAAATTGATCTTCTCACCGCCGAACATGCTGTCCCGGAATTTCTCCACATTCCTCGCGCGCGCCAGATCGAAGAGCTTCTGCATGACATTGCTGTCGATGCGATTCTTGGAGTAATCGACCAGAATGTTGCCATCGTTGGGCGTTGAGAGTGTTACGCTACGAAGGTGGCGAATGTTTGAAAGTCAAATGAAGGTTATGGATTCGAACGTGATAAACGGGGAGAAATGTTAAAAACTACGTTACCTAAAGTTGCTGAAACGCTCCGGATTGCTGGCGAACAGATCTCTGATCACCAATTTGCAGCCGTTTTTGTTGTAGTACTCCTGGAGCGCCTTCCACGCCGGATCGTTGGTGACGCTGTGCGGATCCATCCCGGCGGACGTCTCGTCGGCGAGTCCGCTCGCGCCGAGCAGCGGGCATGGGCATTTGCTTTGAACAACGATTTAGAAAGGCGGTGGCGTGGAGGGAATTGCCCGCCGGCGCAACGTACTCACATAACTTTCTTTTTCGGCAGTAACGCATCGTGATTGATAGGCTCCACCGCAGCATTGCAGCTAGGGATTGATGTAGAACTAGATTCATCCATCACCACATCACTACCACAAAATTTTATTCAAACGAAAAGTTAATTCCAAACTGACTGACAGATAAGTTTTGAAGTTATTTGTATTCTAGTTGTAGTGTAGTTGAAAGAGTTGAAATGTGTCAAAATGAGTAAATCGTAAGTGAATTATTCTGCTTCATCATTCTCGGACGACACATACGGCGACGAGTTCTTCATAGCGCGGCGCACGGTGCGAATTTCGTTCTTCAAGGCAAGCAGAGAGTCTCGGATCCCGCGGAACTCCACCTTCGCCGCCTCGTAATTATCCTTGGTCGACTGCAATTTCTGCTTTAAGAGCTCCAACTCACCCTCACGTGACTGTGCCATCAACTCGTCACGCTGTTTCACAGCGGCAGCGATGTCCGAATCCAAACGTTCCTGCTCCATGGTGAATCTGATCTGTTTGGTGATCTTTTCGATTTCGGCCGATTTCAAATCAACAAGCAGGCGTTCGTTGGTCATCTTGGCACGGATCGTCTCCTCCTCGTCCAGTTGATAGGTGCTCTCCTGCTCGGTAGCAATGGATATCTTTGTAGTTAATGCGGCAATCTCCACGTTGACCGCAGCGGTTTTATCCTGCACCTCACGCAGTTGTGTCTCGCCAGTTCCCACTCGCTGCTTGATGGCGCTCACATTGTCGATAATTTGCGCATCGATGGCCAACAGGCACCGCATTCGATTCATTGCCTCCATGAATGTGTTCTTCTTTGTTTCCAATGCCTCGATTTCGTCCTTCTGTTTAGCCTGGCTGGCGATTATCGCATCAAGTTGCTCTTGATGCATGGAAGTCTTATTGCAAATCTCGGCATATTTCGCATCCATTATTTCGCGATTCGAGTGAAGTGTTGCTTTCAACTCCTCCAACTCCTGACGCGCCTCTTCGTTCGACTTGACCATGCCTTGATTGGTCTCAAACAGAGTAGCCCCGCGCGAAGTTATTTCATTGAGCTCCGCTTGCAATGTCTTCTTCTTTTGTTCCAGCTCGTCCTCGCGATTGGTTGCGTCAGCAAGTTTCTCTTGGCGTTCCTGTTTAACGCGTAAAATCTCACGCTTCTTCTCGGCACGTACTATTCCCTGCTGGGCATTAGCAACTTTTAACGACTCCAAAGTAATCCTAGCGGCTGCGATCTCTTCGTTAGTGTCGCGCAACGCGTCGGCATATTTAGTATTCAGCGTTGCTAGTTTAGTCTCTGCCGACACCACCATTTTCATAGCCTGAGCGCTCTTTTGTGCAAATTCCTTCGAATGGGCATCGGCCGCTTTCAATACCTCCTGATACTGTTTAATAGTCGCTGTGACTGTAGTCGATTCGTTGCGCAGCATCTCCAAAGGGACTTGCACTTCTAAACGCTTTTGGGATGCGGTTGCAAGTTGTTTGATCTGATTGGAGATCTGCGATTTGTGAGCTTCCAGCGATGCTTTAAGCGATACGATGTATTGACCATCAAGCTGCGGATCATTGTTCTGCTATATGCAAACATGTATTAGAATGTGTTCGTATCGGGCAAAATGAACTTACTTTGGAAGCAGCATCGAGTTCCTTAAATAAGTAAGCAAGATCAGCATCGGGAGAATTCTTCTTCGACATCTTAAGACTTCAACGTTTGCAGCAAGAAGTAAGCAAAATATCTCACGAGAAATACGAGCGAAACTTCCTTGATGACTCTTGACGGCCCGTAGAAGAATGAGCGGAATGAGCCACGAACGCCACGAGGCACGTATGGAAGAAACATGGCGAGGTTCAATTAAAATGGCAACGTTGCACAAAAAACTTTATATTTCACGAACTTCCGTTTAATTCCATAACCCCGTTTTTCAATTTTTTATAACAAAAAACTTTTGCACTTGGCCTGTTGGTCCAGTAGACTACATCTTTCTTGCCATAAATATCTTCTGGTTGAACAGCAGCACTTTTACAATTTGCTTCCAATTCCTCCTCATTAATATCACTATTTTTGCAGTGAATTCTACTCCTACTCTTTTCATTATGAATAATTACAAGCTCATTATCAATGATATTGTTAGTTTTAGGTATTTTAATTAAGTGTTGTGAACTGTGCAGTAATTTAATACCACCTTTTCGTTTGGGTTTTCTATTTATAATAACTGGTTGATCAATCACTTCCTCGTATTTGAGCTCTTTCTCCAGTTTGGCTGAAAGGTGCTTGAAGACATATTTTTGGAATTCTGGTGTTACACGAAAAATGTTAAAGGCCTGGTCTTCTTCCTCAATGTTGCGTCGAAGCGATGGCGGTTTCTCAACCGGGCCATCGTCTTTAATTGCTGTTTCTTCGAGAAAAATTCACCATAATGCATTGATATAAAGAAAATGTAATTATTTACCATCTCGCGCAGCCTTTTTATACAAGTCATCCTTCAGGAACTGTGTATCTAGTGACTCGCGAAATTGTTCTAAATTCTCATCTTCATCGGAGGATGACGACATAGTGTAATAGAAAAATTTCAGGCAATTTCTTTTTGTTTCGCAGTGCCCCGAATTCGTGTTGTTATTTACATGTGATAAAGTGAGGTTAGCACTGTAGGCCGTATTTTAGGGACTTTAGCGACTTTAGGAAGAGGCAACGTTGCATCGTCAGTTGCTTCAAAAGTGTAAGGTGTCACGTGACGCTCTTGACCAATCAAATTTCTTCTTAGTGACGCCGTTTTCCGTTAACGCGAGAACACTTTAGTGGAGCTTCACCATCGTGGTTGCAAACGTGCCGGTCCGCAACAAATTCTCGTTTCATTGCTTAAATTCTTCGGGCATGAGCTAAAGATACGCGCAACGCACAGCCGGCGACGAGTTCTCGGTCGTGATGCAAAATCCGCGACGGCAAGAGATGATAGCAACCGATTTTACGAAACTTATTAGTGTACGGTTCATACGCGTGCTGAAAACGTGCAGTGCGTGCAGTGTGCAGAGTGCCTGTGTTTGCAATGCTAAATGATTACTTCGTTACGTTTTAGTCAAGTGAAACTGTGTAGTGCCATAACATTTGGATACCTATCGGATTACCTCTCAAAACAAGGATTACACGTATGCAGCTTAGAATTAGCAGAATAAAGGTAGGATCATTTCTATGCATTTCTATGTAACGCCATTTTGCGTCGATCATCGGTCAATGGCGTCGAGCACTACGCCACAGATTTTACGGGGTGGGTTTACCAAGAGATATTACGATTACCCACGAAACAGTATTTATTAAGAGAAGATTATAAGTAATTTAGTATAGAAATACACAGCAGTAGTCACCAACTACTTCTTCTTCTCCTCGGCATATTTGTAATGCAAATCCATGCAATCGTTATTATCAATATGCACCCAGCCGTCCTTGGTCATATGATAAACGCGCACGATACCACCGGAATAAGCGTCGCGATGCGTTGCATGATAGATGGCTCGTCGGCCCAAGTCATAGGCCTCATCGTCGGTCAAATCCCATTTGTATCCGGAATCAAGCACGCCAAACGCGTAGATTGAACCGGAGCCCACTGAGAACACTTTCCCCGGTGTCCTAGTGCCCTCCGAATCCAGATAGTACAATTGAGGACCCTGGAACACAACCATTTGAAATGCAACCGAGATAGTAACATATGAACATGCACATACCCTCTTGTCCCAGCCGGCAAGCATCATCCCCATGGAAAGCCCCATACCCTTGTAGTTATACACCATATTTGACATCAGCTTGGAGGCGGCCGCCACCGAAATACGCTCGCGGTTGCGCAATTCGTACATGCGGCATTGCTTCGCCAGCACGCGGTCCCAGTAAACGCAATCAGCGGCGCCGCCAGCGAGCGTGCCAAGCAGGAACTGATTGATCTCCACAATCTTCTTCATTGATTGTGATCCTATGTACGCACCAGCAGTGGCTCGAGAATCCACTGACAGCACAACACCACCCTGGTATTGGAAGCCCAATGTGGTGGTGCCATGGTCAAATTTGATATTGATCTCCCTGCCCGCTTCGTCTACGTTGAACTTGGCATTGTTCGCGGGCTAAATAGGCAGCAACGGCAAACTTAAGTTAATGTATTGGGGAGATTTTACTAAGGACTTACTTCGCCCATTGGTGGACAAGCCAATTGTAAGTTATTGGCGAAATTCCCGCTGAATTGCAGGACATCGCTATTGAACGCACTCTCGGTATGATTCAGGCTGAAGTCCTGGAATCCGCATACTTCAGCTAAAGCCATTTTCGCACAAATGAATCGTTTTCTCTTCGATTACAAACACGACCAGTCGCAGAACCGCTGAGTAACTGGCATAACC
>JARJDR010002202.1:0-18626 GCA_030264135.1 Myllaena sp. GC000078
AAAGAGAGAGCGAGCGAGCGGGAGGGGAGAGGCGTTACATGTTGCATGTCTTTTTTGTTTGAGTTAATGTCCGAGGGGGGAGGGTTTGTTTGTTTTGTTTTTGGTATTCGGCTCGGTATCTAGCTTTCGATATTTTTGCGATTGTACACGGAACCACCCTGACGCAGCCAGTTACGATGAACGGCATCGTCCATGCTCCAGCCGTCGAGGATGCTGCCGGCCAACGATGCATGCGCCCGCCGGTGCTGCAAAGTCACAAGCGTTACAACAGTCAAAACACAGAGCGTATGGTAGGCGATTTGTGATGGAGACGCGCGCGCGCTTTTTGTTTCTGTGGGGGAGGGCGAATTGGGGGTTGGGGGGCGTTCGTGGGCGGGGTTACGTGGGGAGAGGCGTGACATGTACACCCCTCCCCTACGCAAACATACGCCCTAGTCGTCGAGATCGAATCGAACAGAGCGTTAATATTAGTTCTGCGCTAAAAACAGGCAGAAATACTCATCTGTAATAGTGGGTTTCTGGGGGGGTTAGTTACCAAGTTGATAGAGAAATACTTTAGTAGTTCAAATAGAGAGGGGGGTAAGTTAAGTTGAGTTAAGAGAGATATAGAACAAAACAAAGACATTTATCCAAATCGAATTAATTGATATATACGCAACGTGTGTTAATTAAGAGATAAGTCGCTCAACGTCGTTTTAATACTTTCAATATGTTTAACAGGTAGTTAATCATTTTAAGTTTAGAGATAACAGTCATATAGATTCAACGCTACAGTAATTAATGTTAATAGCATTTTTCACGTACACGTGTATTCGGTGCACGTGAAATAATATATGTTGTCTTACATCAATGTAATAAGATTCGTCGTCATTTCTCATTGCTATCAAATTGCTTCTATTGCATTTTGCAATCCGTCAGCATTGTACACCCCACAACAACGCGTGAAGCGTGCCACAATGCAGACGCACTGTATATAAATGTAGATACGTAAATATTATTCACCATGGAGATTTAAGAGTGAAAGTTTATAGAGATAAATAGAATAAGAGATCAAATTCCTTGGTGGTAGTGGGCGGGCGGGGTTGTAGTTGATTTGGTATCAATCATAAAGCTATCTAAAATGCTATACAGTCAGCTAAGAGTTCTACGAGTGAGAAACGACGGAATATTATGTACAAAATCATACAAATATCTAATAATATTTATATATGTATATTATTTGTATATGTATATAAGAAGAATTTGGTCAATAAGTATCAAGATCAGGAAGTATATATAATAATAATCTACTGAGTGCTACGCTATCGACAGTATATAAGGTATATAATTATAAATATTTGTTGGAAGGATGGAAAGTTTCGTTAAGGCATTATTTGATTATGTATGTTGGTGGAGAGATTAGGTGAGAGTTGGAACGAAGGAAAATTGGGTGTTTATATAAGGTTCATAAAGAGATCGAAGAATGGGTGTAAAATATACATATAAATGCATTGAAGGTAGAGAGTTTCAAAAAGGGATTAAGGCGACATCATAGAAGGCAACGACTTGTGTCGGTGGTCGAGGTCAATAAGATATGAACAAGTGACATATAGAATATAAATAATTAGATGTATCAACATTCATCGTACCTTATATACAAAGCGACACACTGTGTAAGAAAAAAAAACATAACACAAAACAAACAAAAAAATTATGTAATAAAATTATCATAATTATTAATAATTTCACAAACCAGGCTGAAAGGGTTCTATTTATAGAAATCAAATTAAATAAAAGTAAAAAATGCCGAAAATAAAATATAAATGCACACATACAAAACAAAAACAAACACATAAAGAAGAAAAAAAAACGTTGTAAAATCTGTGTAAAAATACAACATACAAAAATAGGTAATTTTCGTTTTTGTTATTATAAATCTTATAGTTGTAAGTGTTATAAGTAAGTAAATATGCAACTAAATTTAGAAAGACACTAAGTAACTAAATGCTAAATGTAAATTAAGAACATTCATCAAATGTTGTTTGTTGGATTTCAATTTGCTGCTTAGCCAACGCGCACACTTCTTCAATTATGCCGTGCATGTGTAGTAGGGGAGGGCGACGTATGCACAAATGAGTGGTGCGCATGCAAAATGTGCATATCGTTCACCGCATTCGGCTCATCATTCAATCATCAACAACAATTACCACGTACGGGACTCGCTACACACGTCTACAGCGGTTTGCATTGCATTGCCATCTCTCGCAAGAGATGCAACGAGTATAAAGTATACTTAACACAAAAGTAGGAAGTAGAGTTGTAGAGATGAGCCAGTAAAGAGAGAAGAAGACTTCAAAACAATCGGCAAAGAGACAGAGAATAAGATAGAATAGTCGAGTAATCGAGGGGAGAGCGAGTGAAAAGTGAGCGCAGAGCGAAAGACACTAAACGATAAGTAAATCTGCGCCTGATGATCATCATCCGTCATAGTAACTATATGAGTGATCGCATTCTGCGCATGGGAATCATCATCATCATCATCATCATCATCGTGAGCAGCAGCAGCAGCGGCGGCAGCGATGGCGGCGGCGGCAGGACTCTAAATGCGATACTCATGCACCGATTTGGGCAGCTCGGAGTTGTTTGTGTTGGTGGTGGTGGATGGCGGTGTCGGCGGCGTAGTCGGTTTTTGATGGTGGTGGTGGTGGTGGTGTTTGTGATGGTGGGAGACGGGAAAGCGGCCGGCGGCGGCGGATCGCGGGGAAAGCAGATCGCCGCTCTTGGTCGGCAGCGGCGACAGGCGCATCGCCGACGGCCCCACGTTGGCGGAGGCGGTGGCGGCGGCGGCGACGGCATCCTCGTCAATGTACGTGATGTCGGCGAGCGGCCGCGGCGGCCACGGGCCGGTGTGGCTGCGCGAACTGCGCAAACTATGTAAGCTCTGTAAACTATGCAACGAGCGGCGCTCCTCAAGGTCCTCCAGGGTCGACTTGAACGCGCGAATCACGCGCAGCTGCAAACACACAGGGAAGCCCACAAGAGGGTTTCGGTCAAACGAGCCAATCGGACGGAACGCGCGCGCGCAACGCGAGAGACAGTTGAGAGAAAAAGAGAGAAGGAATGAGAGATAGAGAGCAATCGTTCATTCGTCACATGTGGCCCCCCCCCAATCAAAGCGGCGACGTCGTCGAATGATGCAATGGCGGACGCCTGAATATGGTGGCCGAAGATGATGATGATGGCGAAGGTTTTGGTGGTGGGATTGGACACGGGCGCGGGTGTTAATATTGTTCTATACAGCCATTGTACGGCGTTGAAGGAGGAATGCTTTTCGTTAATGTTAAGACTAGAGAAGAAGAAGAAGAAGAACAGCGATAGACCTAAGATCACAAGAAGAAAACCAGAGTTGAAAGAGAGTAGACATACAGTGTGGTGGTTGCAGCAGAAGACGCATGACATTCACATTGCAAGTAAGCCCCACACACACAGAGAGAATGCATCAGCACGTCATGAGGCTTCGATCAGTCATCTACAGCTAAAGCTTCATTCGCATTCACAATTCGCATGAGATGAAATGATCTCGATCACGCTCAATGACAATGACGAAAGATGAAGGAAATCGCAACTAGTCGGGCAGGTGATGCAAGCAGGTGAACGATGTTTGCCAAGCATTCGCTACACGTGTCGGCTACCTTTTTGCCGCCTAGACTATGTAAATGTCAACTACGACCAACTACTGGTGCACACACAGGCACACTTGGGCAGAGAGTCTTCGAGGGGGCGTGGCACATGTGACCATACCCTGTGCCGAGATGCGAGACGCCCCCGTGGATCGTTTTGGCTGTGTTGCCGCCGAGCGCAAGAGCATTTTCGTGGGAGATTAATCGCTGCCTACGTACGAACGAACGGACGGACGACACACACGCACAGAAAACAACACGTGGATCCAAAAATCCATTTGTTAAAAAGTACACACACGTGTGAGAGAAAACAGAGGGTGGTCGCTATCGAGAGAGGGGTGGAGCAACTACACAATGGGCGGTTCGGGACTGGCTAAAGGGGGCGAACACTACCCAACAAATACATACGGCATTCAAGAGGCAGACAATTATTAATTTATCCAGTAGGAACGAACACTGATAGACAAACAACACTTTTGGTTAAGATTCGCCTCTATTTGTTTTGGTGGTCAAGACAAACAAACAACAATTTGCGAAGGGCGTGTCCTACCTGGGCAAGAAAGGCGCAAAAGGGGCGGGGTGTGCAAGAAGACACGAAATTGGAGACGGTGGTGGCTTTCTACGCGCAGCTAACATACCACATTGTGTGAGTGTGCACAAACACAGCCAAATCAGAGCGCATTAGAGACAAGAAGGGTAGTAAAAAGGAGGAAGTGTAGCGGATGACGCAGTATTTGATTGCGTATCAATCATATTGGTCATTGCACAAGCTAGCACAGGTAGATAGATAGAAATAGAGAGATAGAGAGAAAGAGATTTGGTCAAATATTGCCTTCTACGGTATGGTCTTGCGTAGGTCGTTTTTTTTTTTCTTGCCCTTGTCAAATACCTACTTGACAAGCTACGTACTTGTTTGTATTGCGGACCGGAGGAATTGCTCGGCACACCCACAGAGAGCGTTCCTACACCTCAGTTTCTCGCATGGGTTCCGCCGGCTAACAAATAAATCAAATTAAGTAACACCCAAAAAATCCAACGAGCAGAATATAGTGTAGGAGCAATAATTCTGCCTGCTTTCATTATAGGCGAAGGCCGGGGCCGAAAGAGTGATGGAGGGTGGGGCAAGTGGCTGGAGGCGTGTGTGTGTGGCACCTCTCCTCTGGCCACATTGTATATTCGCGTGTATATGTTCGTCGAAATCGATCGAGAAGAAAAGATCGAGAGATAGAGAAAGAGAGAGAGAGAGAGAGAGAGAGAAAAGAGAGAGAATAGGTAAATGGAGTGCACGATTCAAAAATGAGTGCGTTCAAGCCACACCCACAAGTGACGATCGAGGGGGTGAACTCGAAAGCAGAGTTCAAGAAAAATAAAAATCAGGAATCAATGTTTTATGTCATGAGTGTGGAGGTGGTGTAAACACGCTGAGACAACACAGCCAAGTCAAGTGTTGAATGCTGCGAACGAATGAAAGAGACAGAGACGCACACAGAGAAAGAGAAAAATCGGACGCAACGAGGGAAATTGGAGCGCACACACGTTGGGCGTGACAAACTAGTTGCGATTGGTGTGTCCGATGCAAAAAATTGAGGGCGGGCCGGGCAAAGGGGTTGGTGACTCCATACAACCGTGTCTAGGGTGATTTATGGCAATGATAAGAGGCGTGACAACGTACTAGTAGTGCTGGTGGGTGGTGGTGGTGGTGGGCGTGTTCACATGTTAGTTGCGCACAGACACGACAGACACGACAACACCGGGGGAGGACGCGATGAGTTTGATTGATGCACCAAACGATCTCACACGGTGGGACATTCACACGGCGCACACATCGGTCTTAATAATATGTATATAAAAAAATGCATCAAATCTACATCAAGAGAGTTACGCATATTGGTTGGTGGTCAATACGATACACAAAGATAGAGATCAGAGCGACAGAGAGATAGAAAGAAATACAATAAGAGATTATATTAAGTAATGCTACGAAATGAAGACGATTGATTTCGGCCTCGTTGACGTGTTAATACTAAAATGATCGATGAATCGATTTTCTCGTTAGTGATAGTAGTACATTAATTACCAATATCCCATTTTAAAAGACCCAAGATTATAGATGGGCAAACACAACACACTCAAACGGTATGATGACATTTTCTCCAACCAATGAGGAGAAGAATTCATGTGTAGTTATTATGCGTGTGGAAACACCGACATCGAAAGCAATTTACTTGTCGTTTCGGTCATCGACTGATACGATGAACCATATTATATGTATTTGCAAAACACAATATCAATGTCAATGCACCATGCGTTCTTATAAATAATTACGTTACCAATCAAAAGACTAAACATAAAGGCAAGATGATGATGTCGAGGATGGGCGGGGCGGTTGGAAGCGGCCAATGGCGGGTAGGGAAATGCATGTAAAATGATACTTGATTGGATCAACTGATGGTAGGCGGGCGGTTGTTGGAGGAGGTAAACGGATCGAGGCTTAAGGCATGGAACCAAAAATTAGCAAAAAGGGAGATTCTTCGTTTTTTTTTTTTGCGAATGGAGTCGCGTCTTGGGGGTATACTTAATATGCATGTTGTCAAGATACACCCTAACCTTCTTATCGTATGTGTGAATAAGTTGGCTACCTCCTAATCGGTATAACTGAGAGAGAAAGCTCTGTTCATCAATCACTCGAAAGAGATAAATCGTTAGAGAGTAATAATAATAATATAAAAATAATAGAATCAAAAGAGATCTAGATAAATCCGTGATCAGATGTTGCGCATCGTTTATCGCAATAAACGAAAGTACTTCTTGTTCGTATGAGTACTCCAATTTCATATGCAGAGAGTTAATTTATAAGAGCACATAATTATCATCAATGGCGCGTTAAAAAAAATAACAAAAACCAAAACACAAATTGTAAAATCCTCGACAAAAATCGATTTTCTTCCACCATAAAAGAGGTAGAGTTATATCTTTCAACAAACTGGAGACTATAATGAAATCGCTCAAAATCAAAACGGAAAACCAACAAAACGAATTCATGTCCGCGGCGGTAGCGATGGCGTCTTCGGCGCCGGCGCCGGAAGGGCGCGTCAGCGGCGGCAGTGCACTTACCTGCGTTTGCAAACGCGTCAGGCCGCGGATCCACAGAATCTGGCCGGCGCGCGGCTTCTTGTCGCTGTCGACGTCGTACTTCTCCTCGCCGATGTTCATCGACTGCGCGTACTCCTCCGGATTGCCGCGGCCCCAACTGCAAGCAGATGGGCAGAAAACATGCGTTACGGCCGGTGTGGTGCGCGGAAGTCAAACAAAACACACAGTCGGAAAAAAGAAAAACACTCGAAAACCCCGTGCATTCGCAATCATTCCCTAGTATACCTATGTTACCTATCGTAAATGTAGCAACGCATCCAATTTACCACTACGAAACTCATTATAATTATTATTCATCTAATCGCAAGTGTGTTAAGCACTACACTGATAAAAAGAGGGACGGAAGAATGAGGTGCTTACGAGAGGATCTTCGGTAACTTCCGCGTCGGCACGGACGTCACCAGCTGGCCCCACAGCAGTGTGCCGAAACCGAAGAACAAGCACCAGAGCCACTGCTCCAGCGTGAGGCTTCGCGTGAAGAACGCCATCTTGCCGTATTGCACAATCACCACCTGCGAAACACATCCGGTTGGGTAGAAAGCGGCAAGATGGCCGTGATGCTCATTGTCGGAAGCGCTACCTGCGATGCGGCGGTGCCAATCCAGATGCCGTAGAAGATCGGATTGGTAAAGATGCCTTGGAACACGTTGCGCTGGCCGTGGATTTTGCGCGCGTTGAACTCATTGAACAGCGTCATCATGACGAACGTGTTGAAGATTATCGTAAAGTGCTGCGTCGGCCCGGCGCCGATCTCGGTGCCACGGCCCGATTCGATATCAAATATGCGATCACCTTTTGGCAAGGGCACACCGTAATTTTAGACATTTATCGGGAGAGATAGAAAGAGAAGCGGTAATCGACACTCACCTACGAATAACAATGCGAAAATGATGGTCAGCTGGTAGACGGCTTGGCCGAGAATGTTCTTCATCATGGTTCGCGAGATGAGCGGTTTTGTCCTGCCGTAAGGCTTTCGTAACAACAAGTCCGGCGTGGGAAGCTCGGTGGCTAACGCTAGTGAAGCGAGGGTATCCATGATCAAGTTCACCCATAACATTTGCACAGCCTAAAAACGAGCGCGCGTCAGTAAGGCACGGGGCGTGTCCGGGGGGTGCATCAGTGGTGGTATGCAAACATGCCTTCAAAGGACTGTCTTGTACAGCACAGGCACCAATAAAAGCTACAATTACGGCTACAACATTTACAGTTAACTGAAACTGCAAAAACTTGGCTATACTATCGTAAACATTTCTTCCCCACATTACAGCTTTAACAATACTACTAAAGTTATCGTCCGTCAAAATAATATCCGAAGCCTCCTTCGCAACGTCCGTGCCGGCGATGCCCTGAAACAGTTCAAGCACGCGCCATGTTAGATAAAAGGGTGACTTGCAGGGTGCAGCGCTGCACACGCACCATGGCAAAGCCGACGTCGGCTTTCTTCAGAGCCGGGCCGTCGTTGGTGCCATCGCCCGTAACGGCAACCACCTCGCGGTTATCCGTCACTTTGCTCTCAATAATGCCCTTGACAAGGATGTACTTGTCCGTCGGCGAGGAGCGCGCCAGCACGCGCAACCGCGGCCACACCTTATCGAGCAGGTGCTGCTGCACTTCGCCGGCCCCATCGCGTATACGCCGATTGAACTCCTTGCCCTCCAGTATGAGGAAGTCGTCGTTCGGCTTCAGGATGCCGCACTTGGTGGCAATCGAACGCGCCGTGTTCACGTTGTCGCCGGTGACCATGCGCACGGTGATGCCGGCCTTCTGGCACTTGCGTATCGCCTCGGGCACCTCCGGCCGCACCGGATCCTCGATGCCCACCACGCACAGGCAGGTGAGATTGTTGACGATGTTCTCCTCGTCGTCCCAGTTCGGCTCGTTCTCGATGTGCACCTGATTGATCTCCGCTTTGCCAGGCACGAAATCCCTGTACGCGATCGAAATGGTGCGCAGGCCGTCGCACGCCATCGGCTCAATCACCTGCCGCAGCAGGCGCTCCTGCATGTCGCGCGTGAACTTCTCCAAACGGCCATCATGACCATATATAAAGGCACACCTGGAGGCAAGCGCCCGGTAAATGAAAGGGGAGCGCGGGGGGGAAGTGAGTGGACGCTTACTTGTTTAATATAATTTCAGAAGCACCCTTAGTAAATAGTCGATATCCGCCGCCCTTTCGAGGGATGATCGTGCTCATCGATTTGCGCACCGAGTTGAAGGTGTAGACGCGCGTGAACGTCTCCTCCGGCTGGTCGTCGCGCACCGTCTGGTAGTTCTTCTGCAGGCCGAGCACGAAGCCCAGCAGCGAGCACTCGGTCTTGTTGCCGACCTGCTTGGGCAGCTCCGACGGTTCATCGGGCGGCTGTACACACACACAACAGTCAGCCATTACCGCACCGGAAGGTTGCTAACAACGCGCGCTCTCTACCATTATTCGCGAAGTGTACGCCGAATTGACGGCGATGCCCTGCACGATCAGATTGCCGACCGTCGCCGGGATGTCGGAGAACTTGGGCATCGTCTTGCAGAGCTGCTCGCAGATGTACGACGACACCACGGTCATGCGATTGGTGGTGAGCGTGCCCGTCTTGTCCGAGCAGATGGCCGTCGCGTTGCCCATCGTCTCGCACGCGTCCAGGTGACGCACCAGATTGTTGTCTTTCATCATTTTCTACACGACAGCCGCAATCCAATCAATCCAAATCCCAATCATTTCACATCAGTGCCCCATACCTTAACACTATACGCCAACGAAAGGGTCACGGCGAGCGGCAGACCCTCGGGCACGGCGACCACCAGCACGGTGACACCAATGATCAGGTGGCGCACCAGATTGTTGGCGTACGAATTCTTCCACTGCTTCTGCTCGATAACGAACGTGTGAACACAGAATTGGATCACCAGGATGACGACGGTGAGCACGGCGATCGTCGAGCCGGCGTAGCCGATCTGTATGGCGAGCTTGGTGAGCTTCGCCTGCAGCACAGACTTCTCCTTCTTGTGGCTGCTCTCGCCGCCGCCGCTCGCCGGCGCCACGTGGTTGCCGGCGTCGCCGTCGGGCGCTGGCGCCGACGCTGGCGCGCCACCGCCATCGTGCTTATTAGCGACCGCCGAGGAAGTCACATGGCTGTTGCCCGTCACGCCGGCTTCTTCGTCGCCTGCAGGATACAAGAAAAACACACACACGCACGCGCGCACACAATGTGCATTAGCAACCATGTCTGGTAAGTATTCCTCCACACTTCGCATTTTGTTTGCATTTCCAGTTTGAAACACTTTGAAACATGAAATTTGCATGCATACTACGGAACGGACATCGAATAATATGTAAAATCGATTGCATTCAATTTCGTTTTCGGTACAAATGCAGTGTGGGTATACGCATATAGAATGAGAGCGAAATGGAACAAAAATGAACAAAAGTAAAATAAAAATTGTTTCATTCACCTGTTAGGCTTTTCTTCTTCCGCTGCTTTTTAGCCTCTGTACAATAAAACACATGCAAAAAAACGAGAGAACACATTAGCAATCTCAAAAACCACTCCAAAGTTCGTGTTTTTTTCGCTTCTTTCTTGGATTGGTCCAGAATTGATTAGTCAAAAATTGGTGGTGGGCTTTTGGTTGGATGGGAGTTAAATGTAAGTAAGTAAGTAAGTAAATTGGCTTTCGGTGAAACCCGTCCGGAATGCGGCTGGCCAGCTGCCAAAATGAATGCTTTTGTACTGATTTTCGGTGCGGATAATAAAACTATTATTCATTAAAAAGTATGCGAAGCAAAAGCCATCGCATTATCAAGAGTAAATCGCGTTGTGGTCGTGTGCGTGTGTAAAATATGTTGTGGGTGGCGCGCGAGCAAGGAAAACGCTTTGAAAATAATTGATGCGATTCGGGTTTCACCGTTCAACCGCTGCGGGACTTCTTGGCTGAGCGCCAAATGTACATAATTGGTGGTAATAATGCACACATGCACACAAGTAGTTGGTATTCAATAAGAACAGAGAGTGTTGCGCGGCGTTCGTTTTGCAATTCATCTCCCCATCATCGTTAGTTTACAGATCCACGCAGCACAATTCGATTAATCACCCAACTTATTGATTGCTTTTGGAATCGGTGCAAAAAGGAAACGAAGGGGAAATCTAGACAAATCACGCAGACTTTATAAAAAACGGGGGAGGAAAGGCAGGCATAGTATCATAGTCAGTCGCCGGTGAGTTTAGGGTTGGTTGCGGGTCACTGAAAAATTCGGGGTGGTGCCTCAAATTTGCATTCGTTGCAGGTATTATGTAACAAGAAGAAGTTATTGACATCCTCTGAAACGGTAGATGGGTAGATAGTTGTTGTGGGGGGTGGGTAAGAGCATCATATCGGTGGCGGGGAAGTAAGTTAGCTTGCTGAGAAAAGTCCAGAGCATGCGCACCCTTCGCATCGTGCATTACCTTTCTTCATCTTCTTGATCTCGGCCTCCTGCTCGTCGACGGCGGCGCCGAGCAGCGTGAAGATGATGCCCGCCTGCGAGTTGACGCCGACCGCCGTCACCAGCATCTTGCCGGAGCCCTCCATCACGTGCGTGCCGGACAGCACCATCGGATCGAAGTTCTCGCCCTTCTTCACGTGATCCGATTCGCCCGTCAGCGATGACTCGTCGACCTAGCGTTCCATAGTAAGCATATTGTCAACATTATAATAGGCTGCTTCCAAATTATGTAATTGCTTGCGTCACCATAAGAACGCGATGCAAAGAGAGGGAGAGAGATAGAAAATGACACGCTGACATAATTTCGTATCGAAGGTCGAAGATACCGACTTAATTGCGGTGTCCGTCTATTGTTTTTTTTTTTCATTTGCGTTATTTCACACGCGCGATTGTACGATCAAGTGCAACCTACCTCATTTAATTACTACTTATACTATACATTGTTAGTGTAAGGCGCATGTGACTTATCATAATACGAGATATTAAAATTGCCTGGCTGTACCTATATAACAAGTATTATTATTATTATTATTAGAACAATGTTACAAATACAATATTAACTTGGCACTTGTATCAGCTGCATTATATCAACTTGATAAAAACATAAAAGTATTAATCGAACGGAAAATCACCGGGAGTCATCAGTGACGGCGACGGTGGTGGTATCAATCGAAAGTGATCACGGACAGCGTATGGGAAAATCAATGGGCTACCAAACAAACTTCGGTATCATAAAAGGATAATCAGTTCGCGGTATGCATTGCGATGATGATGTAGATCATAAACCCAAAACGCCGTTTCCGAGAATGCTGCAATCAGCGATGTAATCAGCAAGCGCACTGGCGGGCGCGGACGTCACAACGCGTTGCCCGACGCACCCAACAACAATATCACCTACACCTACACCCGCTCATTGTCAGTGGGCATGATTAATGTAATACGCGCAAGTGTATGATTAATGAAATGCTTTACAACCCCATACATTGTGTGTCTTTGTGTCGCATTTTATTTTTTCCAACCGACGCCTTTTACATTCTACGCTGTCGACATGCAACATGCCAAAAGTAAGAAAGTAAGAGAGTAATGTTATTAACAAATATTAAGCGGTTTTGGTAGCACAGCCGTTGCCGCCGCCGCCGCCGTTATTTCCGTTCGGGCGGCAGTTAATAAACCGCACCGGATGCGGCAGCGTACGCGTGCCGGACGAGCGGATATGCGACATGAACGTATCTATCCCAACTTCCAAGTTGATATTGAAAAAAAAAGCAAAACTTCCACACAGTCGCAAACTATGTACTCCGACCCTGTGCCCAACGATGCGATACTGATTATAATATAAACAAGTCAATAATGTGACAAGAGAGACATGGAGAGAAAAAAAAAGGCTACAAAATATACGAAATCCCTTTTCGCTTGGAAACATAATTTATTACGGCGAACACGAAATTATATCTAATTTTTATCGCATCGCTGAATCGGCGCCCATCAATCAATCAATGTGAAACGACAGTTTTTGATACAAAAAGAATGCGCCGGCTAAAGACATGATTGAAGACACTAATGGCAGAGGTACGGCAATAATTATTACAAATGGAAAATTTAAACCAAGTAAATAATATGGAATTATGCATATACGTTCCGCACGTGTAGCAATGACGTCAGCGACGTAATTGAAGCAACGAACTGAGATCACTGGCAAATCATGGAATTCTGCGCGAAATGTTTTGCAGCTGATATCATCGGTGAAGTAATTTAGTGCAAATAAAATCGCCACAGAGCCGCGCCATTATGGGTGTCCATGTCTTTTGGGCAAACACCTACCAATCCGGCCGCGCGCATTCATTCAAATTCATACATTGTACAATGACCCAAAACGTCGATAATCCGATGGAGGTGCGCCCACATACTCTCGACTACGTCTACGTGTTTCTGTGCGAGGCGCGCGTGTGACTTGTGACGGCCGCCATGAGAAATGCGATGGCCGTGTGCGTTTTCATTATTTAACCAATATATGCCTCGACCCATACACACACACACTCCTCACGAACGAACACGTTCACAGTTACAACATGCACGCCGTAAATAAATAACGAACGCCGCATGAAGAATAAACGAAGAAGAAATATTTTCTCGCGCACATGAAAAATTCAACGCGAGCACGCCAGCGCCAAGCGCCGGCCGTGTAATGTATGCGACCTCAAGCAGACGATGACGTCGGCACCGATATGCATACACAAACGCCACCGAAACTTTCCTAATATCACTTTCGATCGCTTATTGATTTGCCTCGATAAATATTATTGCAATTCGGTGCAAATGAAGTGGTCGGGCCCAGAAAACAAAAATGGCCGCGTGCGCGCGCCAAAAATGAAAAACAATATAAATAGCGTGCGGCGTGCGCACACGTAAGTCAGTATTTATACACGTGATGTGAATGACTTACGGGTTATTTAAGTCATTTTTTAACACCCGATGCAAACAAGATGTCCCTCTCTCTCTCTTTCTCTCTCTGCTCCCCCGCGCGATGAAATGTTAACGGCGGCGGCGCCTAATTGAACCGCCATCGGTTTGTTATCATCATCGCGCTACGGCGGCATCATCATCATCATCATCATCTCCGCGCAGGTTTGTAATTCATCGTTTACGCGGCGCGCGCTAATGGTGTTTTTGCGCGGCCAGCGCAACGCAGCGCGCCATTAGCGCTATTTTTACCCACGCCCGAAAATGTCAATTACATAAGCATTGCACATACAGTGTGGCACACACGCACGCCCACTCACGCACCTTAAGATCGTTGGACTGGATGAGTATACCGTCGGCGGGCAGCAGGTCGCCGTACTTGATCTGGCAGATATCGCCGACGACGATATCGCTGACGGACACCTGCTTCACCTCCGCCTGCCGAATCACGGAGAACTTGTGCTCGCCCTCGATGCGATTCTGCAGGCCGCGAAACTGGCGCTCCTTGGTGTAGTCGTTGAACGCCGTCACGAAGACGACGACGATGACCGATATCAGGATGGCGAGCCCCTCGATCCAGCCGTGCGACGTTTCGTCATCCTCGAACGGCGTGTCGGCTATCAAACGCTCAAAATAGTCAACGCAGCGTCCACAAGCGGTGCACAAGAAGGTTGCTTACCCTCTTCTTCATTTGGCGGCTGGTAGAAGGACAAGCCCAGCGATACGATGGCGGCGACCTCGAGGATGATGAGCGTGATGTCCTGCAACGCCTCCCACACCAGCTGCATGAACGTCTTCGGCGCCTTTGGCGGGATCGAGTTCGAGCCGAACGTTTCGCGTCTGTGCTCCGTGTCCACCTGTGAGCCGGTCAGACCTACGCACCAAACCCTCAGCGTGAAAACAAAACCCTTTTCGCCATCCAATTTAAGGCGCAACATAAAACTTTCTTTTTTCGTGGCCGCAGAAAGTTAGAAGTTGAGCGCTGCACGCGCCGCACGTACGCCTCGTAAAACAATCGCAAATCCCGCGCGCCGCGACGCATGCTCTAGTTTCGTTCGACCGACGCGCCGTTCCGGTTGTTGCTTTCACCGAAATACGAAATCAAAGCGCAACAAAAAAAAACGGCGCTAAAACGATTTATGCATATTGAATCGCGCGCAATTGGGGGCGAGCCGAGTGAAATGAAATACGCCCCACGGGGGTGTTTGTCACGTTTATTCAATCCACCCGACGTTCCCTCATCGGGGGAAGGAAAACACACACCCACACGCAATATTTCCTATTTATATCAACCTCCATTACGAATACATATTTCGTAGGTATATCTCAATACTCGCTGCATAAATCCTAGTCATTTAAGACGCGCGCTGTGTGTATCGATTTTACCTTCACTGGGCGACGTATACAGCTTCTTGCACAGCTCCTGCACGCCGCCGATTTCGTTCAGCTTGTTGACACCCTCGGGACCTCGGTGTTCCATGAGGTCGCGCAGCTGCTTGAGGCTGATGCCATATTGCGCGGGCCGCCCGTCTATCGTAGCCATTGCACTCAGCTAGATCTGCAAACCGCACAAGAACACAACCAAACGTTAACTTACTTACTTAACTTCGAACAATGATAGAAAGAAAATGACATTCATGTGGCCTATCGATCTGGTGCGCAAGTAATGAAAGTAATTGAAGAAATGAATTGCTGCGCGGGGCGAGGCGGCTGTTTTGCAATTAGTTTAATTGCACACGATATACAACATTAGATATGTCTTCATAATGTCTACATGTATGCAGACAGTTATTTCAATTGTCATTAGCAACAACCCCAAACCCTCCTCTCAAGTTTTATTGTCATATCCAAGTAGGTTATTTAACTTGAGGTTTTCAATTATCTGCTGCACGTTGAAAAACTACAACTCGCGATTGACAATGTCGATTAGCATTGATTTCCCATCCAATAGTAATAACAACAAAGAATCGCCTCAGGCGAATTAAATTGAAAAGTAATGTTTGTTGTAACGTACGAAGGTCAGCAGCCAACCCCAACAGCAAATAATAACTGTCCGATGACCGCATCGACACACTCGTCCGTATCGGCAGTCGATAAGATACTAATATGTCATTGACCATTTTACATCGAACATGACTACATGAGTACATACAGTGCGCATCATTACGCGCCACTTTTCGTAAAACATGAGTCAACCCCACGAATTTCCATGGAAAAGGTGTATTATCTCTTTTGCAATACTGTTCCTCGAAAACGCGACGGCGGTACACGTCAATCCATCGCATTATCGACAAGCTTCCTTCCCGCCGACACTAGTACACATTAGGCGTGTTTGTATTGATATTGACTGATGGGATGGAATGGTAATAAAAATTGTAAATAATTTGTTACGATATCCACCGTTCATGTGTGCATGCTAATTGCCGATGTGTTAATTAGCATCGTGACCTTTGGCTTCTGCCCGAATAAAATGTAAACAGAATGTCCAGCGAGTAAATAGATAATGGCGCTTCGAATGCAATCAGGAAATGTGCAGCGACCAGCGCTCAAATTCAATGGTTTTTCCCCATTTAGGTGTATTTCTCGTCGCATGCATGAATGCCCCCGCGACCGGTGGCGCGCGGGCGTTATCCTAATAATAAAACTTCCATTTACTATGAATAGATGTATTCAATTCACATTGATCGACGCGCGCGGCCGAAAGTTTTTTCATTCCGCCTTCATACAGTGTGTCCCGAGAGTGCGCGCAAATCAAGAAGCGGAATTCACACGCCCCTCTCCGGAGTGGTTAGAAGGGGGGGAGAAGAACCCTTCGAAATTGGCAGCAGGTGTATTGTGGGTTATCTACTTTCCGGCCCGCTCGTAATGTCATCATCGTCATCATAGGTCGGCGCGGCGAGTGGTTGTTGCACACACACACACACAACCGCCGCTGCCGCCGCCACCACTGCCACAGCCGCCGTCGAAGATCGATAAGGTGTGGGGTAGCTGTGTGGCGGCGGCGGCGGTGGCGGCGGCAGTAGCGCACGCTCGGCCAGAACGTGTGCACCTTGAAATTTTATTGATCAGACACCAACAGCCAGAAGAGGAGGCGGCGGCGGCAGCGGGAGAGGCGGCGGTGAGTGTGTGCGCGCCGGGCTTTACCTCCCCGCCAAAGGGGATCGCTTATAATTGCGCGCCCGCCCCCGTTTCCCAACAGGCGCCCTATTTTCTTCTTCGCCTCTTCGTTTCTTTTTTGCTACACCTACCCACCCCCCCCCACCCCACGCTACGATAGTAATAGAGGGGTATGGGTGGTGAAATATGGGCTAAAACAGGGTTACAGGTTGCCTCTTTCGCGTCCCCGCACCGGATTGCATATGGCATTTAAGACGACAAGAAGTTTGAGTCGGCACCGTGGAAAGGGAAAGTTTGCGCGTCCAAAAACCGGCATGTGCATCAATTTAATGCAAAACCATGACCTTGTTTACCGGCGCCTCGCGGGCAACCTACATAATGAATTCAATCCACAATACATATAATTATTTCGCATTAAGCATTTAGATTTCGAATGTCAATGATAACCGTGCATCGTCCTTAATTACCAATCGATTAATTGCTAACCAATAATCAATGACGTACAATGAGGTACATCGTGCTCATTGAACCAACAGTATATAATTTGTCATTTAATTTACCCCCGAAGGGGAGGCACGCTGTTTAATGCCAATCAAAGCGCCGGAAACAGCCGGAAGATACTCGCACAGGTAAAGAGCGCGAAAAAGCTGGAAACGGGGAAATGGATTTTTCAAGGATATACAATAACCGCGCCCCCTCCGCCGATATTTCCGGCATACACATTCGAAAGGGATGGTTAGTGAAATATTCGCCAAGCGCAGAATTGAGGGCAGGGTCGGATTTAACCCAATGACGCACTAGAAGACTGATGAATAATAACGCAATTAGCAAAAAGGTTACACACAACCGTATGGAATGCTACTCGTTACCACTTATTACGCGAATAGGGTGATCAACGCTAGCATGGCACACCCGAATCTCAATCGCGGTCGAGTGGTCACCCTGAGGCTCGCTCGCTGGCCTTGTGACTCTTTATGTCATCGGTGAGTAATAATAATAAAAGCAGAAACAAGCATACGAGTATTACGCGCGCACATTTGTTGTTCCAGGTGGAATTGATGTCTATTTATATACGTAGTGTCAATGCAAATCGTTAATACATATCAGAGATATTTACAACCATATGAATGACACCAAAAATTGCGAGAAATGCTTTGACGTCATCTTTCAGATGCATTGCATGTTAGTGCATGTTAGTAAGCAAGTAGAGATAGTGAAACATGCGTTCCAAAGTTGTCGGAATTGTTTCGAGTGCAAGTAGATTACGTACCACATACAAAAATTGATACACTCGAGTTCGACGCATGTGGTGTGGAGTGGATTATGCTGTAGCGAGCGATACTTTGAATCGCGCGTGCGTGCCCACGATGAGCAAGCGTGGTTAATCTTTCGTGGCGAAACGCCGATTACGCGGTGAACGATGCGTAGGCGGTATTAACATAATCTCCTTCATACAGTACATTTTTCGTAGTTATTTATAACTAAGACCAAGTCTCGATCGCGTCAGATCTCTTCCATTGAAATCTGTCATCTATCCGAAAGCGAAAGAAGAATAATAAGAAGAAGAAGAAGTGTAATAAGGTCAATAAAGATTGGTGTTGACATTGACAGTGACCAGATGAAGTTGAATTTTCAATGACGATTCCCCCGCGCCGGCCAGCCGGCTGTTTAATTAAACATTTCTCACCTCGAGTTGCTGCTGCTTCTGCGAGCGTTTCGTTTCACACCCGGACTTATTAATAAACCCGCAGGCCGAAACGAATCGA